>OY856186.1:441529152-441649650 GCA_963693315.1 Diogma glabrata
GGTTGTAGGGAAATGTTTGTTTTGGGTGATAATAAACAGATTCCTTTTATTGATCGTAATCACTTTGTCGATTTTAAGTACTCTAATCCAGGAAAGATTGTCACCTCAACAAGTTCCTTAACACTGACTTATAGATGTCCTTCTGATATTGTATATGCTCTTTCAGATAAATATCCAAATTTTAAAACAACAAGTTCTGAAATGAAATCTGTAGCATTTAAGAAAATGGTTTTGGGATTTAGCGTTCCAGTAAAAGATGACACTCTTTATATCACATTTCTTAAAAAAGATAAGCAGTATTTATTATCAAATTTAAAAATTCCACCTACCAGTAAAATTTTAACCATCCATGAAGCTCAAGGCTTAACATATAAACATCTAATTTGCACTAGAATTTCTAGTGAAAACATGGAAATTTTTGAGAGTGAACCTCATATTATCGTGGCACTACCGTTTCATTTCAATACTTGTTTTCAGATAATTGTTCAAACGACTTGCTACTTTCGTATGTGAAAAGAGCCATTTATGCCAATACCGCTGATCTCAATAAGGTTATAGTTAATAAATCGTGCAATAAGGAAACTGGTTTAATTAAGGAAAAACAGATATTTAACAAATCACAACATCCGGATTTCATCTCACTATATTTTCAGAATGTTAATCGAATGTCTTCTAAAGCTTCTGAATTTCATAAATTTGTGTTGATATCAGATCTTTTTGGATACATTCTTTGTGAAACATCATTAAATGAAAACTTAGCCAGTTCAGAATTCTTTTCTCCAGAATACCTTGTTTATCAATGTGATCGCTCAATCTTAAATAGTAACAAATCAAGTCGTGGTGGAGTTCTTATAGATCTTAAATCTATCATTCAAAGTGAAAGCTGTCGATAGAATCTCTGGAAATGTTATGTGTTAAAACCGCGATTGGAAAGTTGAATCTATTAATATTTGTTGTGTACATCCCTCCATCTTCCCCATACACGGTGTATGCTAACTGTTGTGAAGTCATTAGTGAAATTTGCGCCGAAATTAACCCTGAAGATAGAATTCTAATTTTTGGAGATTTTAATTTACCCAACTTAAACTGGGATTTTGACATAGAATCTAATTGTATGCTTCCATCTAATGTATCAAACAGCGTTGAGTCTATGTTTTTGGACACCGTTTTTTCTCTTGACATGTACCAGCTTAATGGTATAGCTAACAACAGAAATAAGTATCTTGACTTAATTTTTGCTAATTATATTGATTGGATTGATATCACTGAATCAAATCATCCATTTGTATCGAATGATATTAATCACAAAAGTTTGGAAATCTCTCTCAAGATTAACGATAAATCTAATCCATCCGCTAATGTTAATGATTTTCAATTTAATTTCCATAAAACTCATAATAATTTTTCAGCATATTTAACGAACATTAATTGGTCCTCTGAATTTGAACACAAAAATATTAATGATTGTCTTGACATTTTTTATGACTTGCTGACAATTGGTTTTGAAAAATTTGTACCATTCGAAAAAACTATCTCTACAAAATATCCCCCTTGGTATGATTATATACTGATTAATCTCAAAAATAAAAAAAACAAAGCATACCGCAACATGCTTAGTAAAAGAACAGACGAGAACTCTAAGATCTTCAGTGAATATTCTAGTGAATTTATAATTTACTACAATTCCAAATTTGACAAGTATATTGAGAATTTGCAAACAAAAATTAAATCAAATCCGAAACACTTTTGGAATTATTTTCGATCTAAAAGAGAATCACATATTCTTCCTAAAACTATGAGCTTGGATGATACTCATTCTTCGGATGATCAAAAAATTTCTAACATGTTTGCAGACTTTTTTCAATCCGTTTATAAAGAAGAAGATATTAACCAGCACAATTTTTCTGAACATGTCTTGGACCAAAACAATATATTTATCGACACACCCACTATAACTGAGGAAATAATTATTGAATCCCTTAATAACCGTAAAGGTGGATGTGGTCCTGATGGAATACCATCCTATCTTCTTAAACGTTTTAGGGACGATCTAGCATTTCCATTATCATTATTATTTAATATGTCGCTCATATCTCATTCCTTTCCTGATAAATGGAAAACTTCTAAAATTACACCTATTTTCAAATCGGGTTGCAGAAATGATATAAAATGTTATAGAGGAGTTTCTTCTACATCGATAATACCTAAATTGTTCGAAGTTATTATGTGTAATTCATTCAAAGATAGAATAGCAAGTTCCATTTCCATAAATCAGCACGGTTTTCTACCTGGCAGATCAACGACAACTAATTTGGTGGAGTTTACAAATTTTGCCGTAAAAGCAATTGAGGAGCATAAACAAGTAGATACAATTCATACGGATTTTAGTAAAGCCTTTGACTCTTGTAGTCATTTAAAAACATTAGATGCTTTATACGAATTCGGGTTTTCGAAACACTTTGTGTTATGGATAAAATCATACCTATCCAATCGGAGCCAGTATGTATGTATCAACGGAAAATACTCTGATAACATCAAGGTAACATCTGGGGTTCCTCAAGGTTCGCATCTAGGACCTTGGTTTTTTATTTGCTTAGTTGACGGAATAACCAAAATAATATGTAACTCTCGGGTACTTATTTACGCTGATGATATGAAAATTTTTAAAGTTATTAACACGATTGAAGACTGTATTCTGCTTCAAGAAGACATTAATCATATTAGTGACTGGTGTTACAAAATGCGGCTGGATTTGAATATTGATAAATGCAAAGTAATAAGTCATTATAGAAAGAATAATCCGATCCATTTCAGCTATGATATCAATAACATCCCACTGGCCCAAATTTGTGAAGTTAGAGATTTGGGTATAACCTTTACTCAAAACCTAACTTTCAATAAGCACATGGATATCACCATAGCAAGAGCTAATCAAATGCTAGGATTTCTGAAACGTTGGACCAAAGACATAAAAGATATTGATTGCATAATAACATTATATTTTGCTTATGTTCGTTCTCAAATCGAGTATGCTATTCAAGTGTGGAATCCTTACTATGAAGTGCACATAAACAGATTAGAAAAAGTTCAAAAACAGTTTCTAAACTTTCTACACTATAAAAATGGAGGAAGATATGATTCCAGCATCCCATATCATGAAAACCTCGCACTCCTTCTATCCTATTTAGAGAGATGCCACAAATTCAACATCCTTAATCTCGAAGATAGAAGAAAACTTCTATCATCCTGCTTTTTAGCAAACATCATAAACGGAAATATGAGTTCTCCTTACATTCTTGAGAATATATCATTCAATGTCCCGGCTAAAACCTTACGCAAGCATGATTTCTTAAATATTCAATTTCATAGAACTAACTACGGTATGCATGAACCAATTAATGCGATGGCATCCACTTTCAATGAAATATCCGATCTGTTTGACTTCAATATAAACAAGTTAAATTTAAAAAAACACTATTAAAAAACACTACCTGCTCTTAAGCAACCCTTGACAATTTCGTTCTGAATACCTTTTTAGATTATATTTTAAGTCTATTTTATAAGTAATTTATAATTTATTATTATATTAATTTTATATTTTTGTTTTTTTTTTATTTTAAAATCTATACATATGAAATGTATTTTATTTTATTTTATTTTTCATTTTAGACGACCAAGCAAAGCTTAGGTACTATTATTGTTATTTATATTTTTTTTTCTACTAATTTTTTGTAATTTAATGATTATTATTATTATATTTATTATTAAGTTTTAATCATTTTTAATAGGTAAACATTTCTGCTTTTTTTTGTATATTATGTGAAATCATATTTATAGATTTCTTTTGAAAATAAATAAATAAATAAATAAATAAATTCGTGTTCAGCAGGTCAAAATCTATAAGAAAAGTTGGGTTTTATTTAGGGAGATTTTTCTTGTAAACTAGTGTAATGACCTAATTTTTTTTCTCTTGTACCTATCAAAAAATAATCTAAATTTCCAGAAATATTCATGTCCATCGTTGTTGATGTTGATTTTACGATTGTTGCTGCAGTTACGGTTGTTGTTGATCCGGTTCGCTAATGAACTAAAAATGTAAATCTTTGAATTATTTATATATAATTGTTCCTTTTTTATATTTTTATTTGTGTAACGACGGACTATTTTCAATTTTTACTCTAAAATAATAGTATTCATATTCAAAGAAATTTGCTAATAATTTATTAATTTATTCTCTTCAATTTTAATAAGCGTAGGGACATTTATTTGTACTACTGTGCAAAAACATTTTTTTGTTGACGGTTTAGTTACGTCACTGAATGTCAATTAATAATACACGTTTTACTAAATGATTGTTTAATTTGTAAAAACTTTTGATTAATTATTTCTATTAAATTTGTAAAATTAATTTATTATTTTTTAGTGTTTTTATTCTAACAATGTTAGTTTTTGTTGCCTTTTACTCAGCTTTTGTGTGTTAAGAAGTTTATCAGCAGCAATTTTTAAAATCAAGCAAATAATCCAAACAAATTTCAACATATATTTGAATAACATATTTTTGTTGTTTGGATTAGAAGACGGCTTCGAAGATAGCGAAACCGCTGTATTAAATTATTCCCACTTTTGTATTAAATTATTCCGTTTGCTGGAAAAAAATTAAATCGATAGTGGTTGAGAAAAATGCAACGAAAATATGAATTGGATGACCAAAATTGTCTTCAACAAGGTGAAAGTAACTCGTTTAAAGTTCTTCGCATGAGAGTATATGAGAAGTTGTATAAAAATAATATGTTTAACTTAATTTGCAAATTAGTGCATACAAATTTAGCTCGTCGTCAATATTTGAACAAGATAGATTTATTTTAACGCAAAACATATACATATGTACAAATTTTTGGGGGCATCCAGTTATGATTTGGAATGCTAATAAATGATTTAATTACAAAATGAGCATTATATTTATGATTGTCATGCTGGTTCATCTTTTGATTTTGTTCATCTATGTTGTGATTAACTATAGATGACGTTGCAGATTTTTGGATAAGTGATATATGGAATGTAAATTGTGACAGCCCACAATCACTATTTTGTTCCACAGGACTGGTTTTGGAAGAAGACAACTAGTTAATGTAAGCACTTTGATTTGATTTATATAATTTTTGTGATCTAGTTTTTTTTTGTATTAAATTATTTAGTTTTTGTTATATTCAGTATATAATCTAATTTTTTTTTATATATACATTATTCTGTATTCATAAATAAGAGATTTGCAAGTCTAATTTGTTTAATGTAGATTCAGTTTTCCGGTTTAATATTACAGTTCGGTTTTTCAAAGTCCAATTTTCTCTACATGTATATTCTTTTTTCTTAGTTACATACAAACGTTGAATTCTGCCTAGTATTAATATTATTGGTTAGTCGAATAAGACATTAATAAGTACTTAATTATTTTAGAAATGAAATTTACTGATTTAATTCAAATAATGTTTTCCTACACAAAATGTATCATTTTTTTGGAAAATAAAATAATTAAAATAAAAATGGCGAACTGACTTTGCATAGTTTTTAGCGTTTATCGGCCAAAATTTTTGTCGAACTAATGATACGAGAAGTTGAGGTCCTGCCTGTAAATGTTTAATATGTTCAAACTTAAGGACTAATGATGTAAAATGATATTTTCCGGGCAATAATATAATTGGTGTTTAACATCATAATTTAATTTTGTTTTAGTTAGTCTACTTCCAACCCTTAGAAGATTATTTTCATCGCTGAAGGAGTTTAAAGACTTTATTTTACTACTGTTGTGTAATTCTTTATTACACAAAAGATGTTTAATTTCAGGATCAAATTCTTCGTTCTGAATTATTTTAACAATTTGAAATATTGCAGATTCTATTTTTAGTCCCTAGGCTTTCACCTACTTAATTTTTTGATTACCACATATTTTATACTTCGTAAGGCGCTTGTCCTTGACTAGTCCTACAACTTTTTTATCTGCCATTTTCCTTGATTCGGCCGCTTTTTCTCTCGGGAAACTCCGAGACATGGCGATTTCCCGGGGTCTTGTATATTTATTACCATAATTTTGTTATTTATTAAAGGGGGTGGAAATTTGTTTTAGAAAACGAGGGTAAATTTGTCCGACAAAAAATTGTCTGGTTTTGTCGAGTCCGACAAACCAAAAACTCGCCAAAATACCAGGGTATTAAAAATCAATCACCACAAAACTAGTTTTCACAGGATTGTTTAACAAAAATTAGTGAAATTGAAGGGTCAAATTGTCCGACAAATTTTCGGCCGCGTTTTTTCAGTCCGACGACTGGAAGTCGGAATTCTGGCGGGGTAGTGTTTATTGATTACCACATGTCGGACAAGAAGATTGTCAAAGCTCGAAGTTTGGTGCAATTGTTGTTGATGATGCAATAATGTGTTATGCTTATGATTACATATTTTACAACCCATGGCAGTACAATGTGTTGCAGTGTGCTTAGATCTGAAACAATTAACACATACTTTCAAATCGTTTACTTTATTAAATCTGGCTATGGTGGACATTTGTAAAATATCAGGACGTTTTACAAATGAATGCCATTGTTCATTACATATGGCACAAAGATTTGACGGCTTACCAATACTAATAGATTTTGCGGATGATTGTGAATTATTTAAATTAGAATTTGCATTAGAAGAAACAAAATATGAATTATTATTTTATAGAAGTAATTCGTATAGAATTCTTGGCGTTTTGAGATTTCCACGAAGGTTTATTTATTTTTGAAATAAAGGAGGATGGTCCAGTTATAACTTTTTTTAATGTATTAATACTTTCAAGAACTCGACATTTTCTTTGGAGAAATTCCTTTAATTTCGTTCATTTCGGTAAAACGTTTGGCGATAATTCATTTTCCTATTCTTTTTGAAGTGTGGTATCTAACTTTTTAATAATTATATGTATTAAAATAATTCTTTAATACCATCTAATGATTGTTCACATGCTTCCAAAGAAGACACATGTGAAACACAGCTATTAAGTAAAGATCTTAAATCGGATGCATTATCTTTTGTGATGGCATTTAAATCGAATAATGATACGATATGGCTTTCAATTATGGCAGGTTTATTATCAAATCGAGTTTTTAAATCTGTCTTTGATAACATGCAGCAGATAATACCACATGACCTATGGTAGCCTTGGCATTGCCACTTAAATGTTGTAGTAAATAAGTAGATTTGACTACTTCATCAATTTCACTATTATTATGGATTACAGTTTCAAATATGTCTTTAAAGGTAACCCAATCAGAAAATTTGCCATGGAAATTTGGAATTTCAACATGCGGAACAGAATGGTGTTTTCCAGTAGTAACACCTGATATAGGTTTTGGGGTAAAAGTTTCTGAATTAAAATTACTTATTATTTTGAGGAAATTTGCTCTAATGGTATTGAATTGATCATAAAATGAAAGCATTGAATTTTAAAATTCATCAATTTCCTCAGCATCTAAAATGTTCGTTAAAGTGTCAATAATGGAACTAAATTCATTATAAACCTGAACCAGTCCTGATAACCTACTTTTGATTTCGTAGATAGAGGAATTAGTTTCTTGTATTTTGTTGAAAAATGCTTCAAAGCTTCGCAATTTGTTATAGTAGAAATATGTTTTTAAGACCCAGAATTTTTTAAGGATTTGGCGTACCCTCAATGGTTTCATACTGAGAATCTTCATTGTTATTTTTGAAACTTTTTTTCAATTTGGGCATAATTGAAAAATATATACAAAATATTTATATAATAATTTACAAATAATTTAGATTTTCTATTAAAAAAAAAATTAAAATATTAATTACTCCTTGATTTTGATCATATACAAATGTATTTCCTTACTTATACGAATACATTTTTTATAATTTTATTTGCATTGTAACGACTCATCACTCACCAATTGTTATTGTGACGTCACCATACCATATTGCAATTCTTGATGACCATACAATGATGCAATTTTTGATGATGAATTAAAATATTTATATAGTTTGATTATATATAATTTGATGGTGGATCCAAAATTCATACATCATTTTGCAATAAAAATGTATTATAATAAAATGGCTGCTGCTCAAACCAATTCAAGTAAATCCTGTTCGGTTGGATCAAATGTTGGAATGTTGGTTCTTAGCAGATGAGTGGACTGTATTTTCATATTTAATTAATTATATTGTACAAGAAAAAACTTTATTTGTTAGTTATCTCCACTAATTTATTAACAATTTTTCATTTTTATTTAATTCATATTAACATTTTTTTACCACAATGCTCTGACTTGTACAACGAATAATAATAATAACATTTGTTTTTATTTATTTTGTTTTTAAAGAAAAGAAAAGTATACTTAGATCGTTAACACAAACAAATTTATAGTTCAGAGATAATATATTGGGTTTACAAATTATTTTAGTTTAAGTTTTAGTACTGAAACTCCAACAAATGGAGTTAAAAACATTTCCAGGATAAGGCTAAATTCCACATTTAGTACTTAATAGATAGCTATAACTAGCAACCAATTTTTAATAAGAATTTTGTATATGACCTTAGAAAAAAAATGTTTATTTTATCGGCGTCCGGGTTCGATTTTCCAACAATTGTTCAACAATTTTGCACTGCAAAAAACTTCTGCTTTTGAATTTAGTTCATGCAGGAATTAATTTTGTGTTATAATCTGTATAACTGTATCTGTAACTGTACGCAAACAGCAAGAATTACTTCGGTCTGAAAGACCTAAGTATTACATTCATGAGCCAAAAGTGAAATTCTTACCCCTACTTTTTTTGGCATTTCTCGACGTTTTAGGACCTACAGATTCTAAAAAAGCAAAAAAAAATGTATGTCTGTCTGTCGGCCGGCCGGCCGTCCGTCATTACCTACGACGCTGCAGGGAAAACCGCTGGAGGGATTTCAAAAATTTTTTTTTCTAAAAATAGGTATACTCAAGGGACAGGTCCGAAAGGACGCTGTGTTCGATAACTGTACCGGAAGTGTGTCAAAAAAATCATTAAGTGTGTCAAAAATAGCAAATGTTCATATTTTTGGCTTAAAAAACGTTCATTTGAAGTGATTACGAGTAGGAACATTGAATTTGGAGGAATCTTGATGGTCGGGATTGGTATGCGAGATCAAAATCTAGATTATTGCATTATAAGTTAGTCAAAAAGATGTTGTCAAGTGTGTCAAAAGAAAGATTTTTATTTATGTTTTACCCAATTTTTCTAGAAAAAAATAAAATTAATAGTTTGTATGACATGAAATTTTATTATTATTATAGAGAATTATGGCATTATAAGTTTGTCAAAAAAATAATGTCAAGTGTGTCAAAAAATGATTTCATTTATTTTTTTAGCCAATTTTTTGGAAAAAAAATGTAGCTGTTTTTATGACGTAAAAGTAATTGAAAAAAAAAATTGGAAATGGAAATTTTTGAATATTTTATAGTTTTTGGAATATTTTTGGAATTTTGAAAAAAGTTTGTATTCTTGATTTTGTAATAATTTTTGCAATATTTTTAGAATTTTGGGAAAAGTTTTAATTTTTGATTTTGTAAGAATTTTTGCAATATTTTTAGAATTTTGGAAAAAGTTTGAATTTTTAAGAGTTTTTGGAATATTATTGGAATTTAGAAAAAGTTTAAAAATTTGATTTTATTCTAATTTTAGAATATTATTGGAATTTTTAAAAAAAAGTTTCAATTTTTGATTTTGTTATAATTTTTGCAATATTTTTAGAATTTTTGAAAAAAATCTTAATCTTTGATTTGTAACAATTTTTGAAATATTTTTAAAATATAGCAAAAAGTTTGATTTTATTTAATTTTTACAATATTTTTGGAATTTTGAAAGAAATATGAATTTGTGGTTTTGTAATATTTTCTCGAAACGCTGAATGGAGAGGTTTTCGAGTAGCTTGCTGAGTTCATCATTTTTTCACTAAATTATGTTAATTTATGATTTGTTATAATTTTTCGGCAACGTATTGATGTTTCGTGTTAGTTTTGTAATAAATTTCTAAACAGAGATAAAAAATACTTCTAATTTAACAAAGAGTTATGTTTGATATACATCGCTACCCAAAACTAAAAACCATGTCTTCATAAAAGTTTTTTGCCGAAAACTATATCAAAATCCTTAACCCAGACCTTAACCCATATCTCAGAGCTGTGAGATTTCAGCCCCTCCATATTTTTTTAAATGAAATACAATTTCAAAAACTTATCTAATGAGAACAACCATTTGGTAGAATATTAAAACTGGTTGGATCAGACAAAGTAGGGTAATAGTTTAGGATTTTGATAATTAAATATAGAAAAAGAATCGGATCAAAATGTTAGTTAGTAAAATGATTTATTCAAAATAGTGATTCGAAGTTCATTTCCTCATTTCCGCAGAGATTTGTATTGTACAGATAAGATCAAGCATTTGGATCAGTTTGCGCGACAAAGTATTTCCCTGAGCGCTTAACATGACAGATCCGACGGACGGTAAGTTTTATACCCTAATCCATCCTAGAGCGAGAACAACGAGGAAATGAAGGAAAATTATAATAATTGGGAAGAATAGTGGTGTGAATTTAATTACTTTGTGGTTCATAGAACTAGTTCGAACTTGAACTATCAACACGTTAATAGTAAAAACATAACCATCAATCTTATTTTTGATTAAATTGAATTCACTTCGAACAAAAAAAACATTCACGAACTCATCATTTCGATTAATTTGCCATAGAATAAAATAAAATTTATCGTGAGAGGTCAATGATGTCAATATTGATTATGAACTATTAAGTTGATGTTAACAGGATATTATTGTAGTACAAAACAAATTCTAAATTGGATTCAGTCACGAAAATCAAAATTGTTTTATAATTTTATTTATAAGATATCAGCTTATAAATATTACTTATAACTTATAAGAAAGTTTTATAAAATGTGTCGAAATTGTTAAAACAAAAGACGAAGCATCACACAAATTTGCTTCAAGGAATAACAATTGAAATTATGTGGTTTATGGATTAATGTGAAATACAAATTGGACGAAATCGTGCAAAAAATGATGATAGCAATCAATCATTGTGGTTATTGCGGGAAGAAGGTTTTTATTTTGAATTTGGGTGAAGTAAGGATAAGATAAGGATCTAATATTAAATATTGTTTGTTTTGAAAATTTTGTGGTACGATGAAACGTATAAGAAAATTAATAAAAAAAATTTAGCAAAACACAGCATCATCTCATCGAAAAGATCAACACAATTTTATTTTCCTTACCCATAATTCGTGCAATATAAATCATTTGCGATTGAAATATGATGATGACTGCAATTTGCTTTAAGGTCATATGTATAAAAGAATGCAAATTACTAATTGTTTGATGAAAAAAGGGTTTTACCATCATTACAATTGATCGTGAATTTTTTGAAAATGATAACAAAAAATTAAGTATCTGTTGGGATTAAAAGATATACATATAATGACCGTGAAACATTATTCGGTCAATCAAGTTCAATGTTTCTTCGAAGGTTGAACTAGGTATGGAGAAATACATATTTATTTATTATTGGATGTTGAATATTGATTTCGATTAATTCTTTTTAGAACGTAAGCAATGTTGTGATTTCTGGTAAAAAAGCCGTTATCGAAATTTCGCACATTTCGGCATATCGCAGTTAAATAAAATACATTTTGATCTCGCCGATACGATTGTAAAAATTGAAATTTCTGATTATCATTGTCACACAAATAAATTCTAAGTAAACCTGCTTATCGATTTGCAACCAAGTGCATGAAAACTTATCAAGTTAAAAAGCCGGCACCTGTAACACGATAAAAAATGTCTTATCATAAACGAAATTAACTTCTTATTATAATTTTATAGTTATCACACGTATTTAATCTAATAAATTAATTCATTGAAAAGAACACAAATAAATAAGAACTATCCCACCTGTGACTGCTATTCTTTCAGTTTGGGTTTCAATGTGCGATTCCGGCTTAAGCAAAATTTATTTGATAAAAATTTGATAAAATATACATAATTGAAAATATCAAATGATTGGTGAGACAAAGATGTGGTGACCAAAGAACCTCATAAACAGTAATTATATTGCGTTTAGTTTTTTTATAGCAATTTCAGCTGTTTTTTTTGTTTAATTTTTGGTAACTAAAACAGTTGTCGACGAATATTATCGCGGAACAAATTTTAAGGTAAATTAATTTTAATGATGTTTATATCAGGCTGCAATATTATTTAAATATTACTTATGCGCCAAATATTAAAATCGTTTGTTTTTGCGTTTAATTTTTTGAACCTTTGTCTGATTATTGGAGTTGAGAAATTTAATAAAAATAATGAAAAAGGAAAAAAGGAGCTGAAACAAACAAATATGTAGTCAGATATGACTCCCAGAGAAAATGAATGTTTGCGATACACCATAACTAGCAAACTGCAAATAAATCTTTACTCCAAGTGGTAAACTTTAATAAAACCTGGAGAGAACAATAAAAAAACACAAAATAATTTTTGCAGAGGGTATATGAGGCCTACCTAGTACCGGAAGTTGTAAAAATAGAACAAGCCATTTCTTAACCACCATTAATACAACTCAATCTACATTTTTTTTATTGGAAGCTAGGCATGTTCAGTGTTAATAATAACGAGTTATACAATTCTTTTTATTTTAATTGCTTTTTTCAACTTAGACGAAAACCATTGCTCAGCCTTAGGAACTATTAATTTATTTGGAAAAATTTACTGTGTAAAACAAAACTGTGTACAAATAAATAAAGTTTAAAACCGATTCTTGAGCATAAAACGCTGCACTAAGGGTGAGTTTTGATGCTACTGAAAAACAAGGACAATCCAAATCCACGTGTCTACATTTGTCCTCGGGGATTGTTTATGTTATGCATGAATAACATAAACAATCCCCGAGGACAAATGTAGACACGTTAGTAGAAAAAATCGCATTTTCAATTTTTCAGTCTAAAACTACAGAATTACTGATGTTTTAAAATAGATCAAAAATAATATCCTAGAAAAATCATTATATATGCAAAGTGGTTGTAAACTTTGACTATTGCTCTAACGAAGAAATTCCCTCACGAAGTCATAATCACACACATAGCTATCTTAACGCATAAACTACTTCCTACTTTCATTTTTTTTTTCTCTTTGGTAAGGGTTAGATGTCTGTTCTTTTGTAAATTTAGTTTTCTAGGATAGTGATCTTGTAGTGATACTTGTAGACCGGAGTGTCTTTTTATTAAATTTTACCTCAAAACCAGAAAAAATTACATAAAACAAAAAAACACTGATTATTTCGTTTTTATTAAGGTTGCAATATCAACATATAGTTTTCTTGTTGTTAAACCGTTTTAGTCATCGCAAAACCTAGCATAATAGTTATTACGCAAATAAGATAAATTTAATTTTTTATTTACTATAGCTCAATGTATTTTTCGTCATCCTAAGACAGCATGAGGATTTATGATTTTTGTAACTCCACAATATCAGAAGAAGATAAAATGTGCATCAAGTTGTCATAAATTTATGGAAATATATTATTTTTCATTATCTTATCTTGGCAAAGCCTATAAGCTTACGCGGTATAAAGTGTTAATTTTATTTTATGCAACAAATGTGAAATGACTTACAGAGAAACAAACCAACCAATGCAGACTGAACTTAAAAGATGGTTTGATTGGGTGTTGATTAATTTCCCTTCGCCGGACCAGGCATCTACACAAACCGGTTAATAAATTAAAAATTAAAAATGCCTGAAGCCTGTCTCCAGTCTGACTTGACCCGGCCTGTAGCAGAAGCAGAGCAGGCGGTGTATTCTTTGCTCTTTGTCTTTGTTGCTGTAGCGACTGTAATCGTGTGAGAAGACACCAACAATTCTTTAATAGAGCTCAAAAGTTTAAACTGAAAACTAACATTGAAACTATCTCTATACCTTTGATGAAATTGAAAACATAACGGACAAGTGGAGGCGCGATTTATCGATTTCAATAAATCAAATATCAACCAATTTCATGTTATACAATCAAAATGAAAAATTGGTCATACAATAAAATGAACTGAGATTCTGACTTTTCATTTTAAAATTTGAGTTTTTCATAAAAAAAAAATAAAATAACAAACAAACAAATTAACGTAAACATATGCTCACAAGATGTATCTCCTTAGGTTAATTTTTCTAATTTTAATCAACACAAGAAATTAATAAAAAAAAAATTACAAGACATTTTGGATTCGAGAAACAAAACTTTAAATATAAAAAATATTTTAAATGAAAAATTAAGCAAATCAAAAAAAAAATCTTTCTTGTAAATTGATTTACGATTCTTAAATGCAAAAATAAATTATTACTAAGGTTCAATTCCATTTAGGTTTCACACAGACATGATTTAACATCTGACACATGGGAAACAATAAAAATATAATAATAATTTTTTGTTTGGATATAAATTTTCCACCTACAAGAGTTTGTTTTCCTACCTACCTACGTGTATTGGAGTAGTGCGATATTGTATGTTTGTTTTTCTTAAACTTTTTTTTCTTTTATTTTTCTTATGTTTTTCTTTTTGTTTTGATGAATTAAGTGTGATTTGGTAAAGTGAATAATAATAAAGTTATTATGATTTTTATGTTTTTGAACTTTTGTAAATGCAATTAAATTAGGCTGTGTGGAAGAAAAAATGGTTGTTGGTAATCGCTGTAGTACTAAATCAGAATTTCTTGCGTGGAAATTGGTTTGTGTTGATTTATCTTAACATGTGGGTCACATGTTAAATTTTTTTATGATTCATCAGAAAAACTAAAGCGCAAATGCAAACATAAAATTTTAGTAGGTGATTTATAAATATTATTATTAATATTATTATTAATATTATTATTTGATCTTTTGATCTCTAAATAATTTGATATTTCAAATTATTGATCTCGTGATCCTACAAACATGATGAATGATGATATAATATTAATTGAAAGTTTAAAAAAAAAACTTAAAACTTTTATCGTTCCTTGGGTAAATTTGAAAAGACCGTTTTATTAATTTTCCGCAAACAAGGCGACAAAAATCGCTAATAACCACACAAAGTTTACTTAAACCTTTAACTCATCAAGACGCCAATAATTAATTATCATTTCGTCAAGGTAAAAACATAAAATTTAAATATTTTAAATTTTCTAAGTTTCTTAAAAATTAATTTTTTTAAATTTTTCTTGTCAACAAAACACGAGAATATAAAAAAAATATGTATATATTTATAAAATTGTTCCATATGTTGAGATAAATCTTTTTATTAAAATTTTTAAGGAAAATTAAAATTTCAACAACTGACTTGTTTTGTGGTTTTCTTGATTTAAAATCACCGTTCAGTTGGATTATCTGTTATTGATATAATTTTAAATTATATCTCATCTGTGTTATTAATCAAATTAGCATAAGTAAATAAATACTTAGAATTAAATTCAAAATTTCTAAACAACAATTATAGCTGACTCGAACCTTACAGTTGTTATGAGGAAAAAACATAAACATAAATCACACAGCTGCGTTTTTTAAAGTGAAATTTGTGTTTTATTTTGTCCGACAATATTACAAATCTGACTGTTGTGTTATATTTTAGGAAAATAAATTGAATTAATATTAAATAAGATTGTCGTCAGAAATATTATTATTATGTTTTTCTTCCGATGCAAATAAAAATTAAATTTGGTATTTTTTCAATTTAATTGAATGGTTATTGGATATGGATCGTATATAAAATTTCGGTTCATGTTTCAATGTTTTTAATTTAATTAATATTCGTCTGATCAATATGTAAATTGTACACTAATTCTACTTTATTTCATAGTTGCATGCTGTGTTTAAATTTACAACCGACCTCAGTCAGACACAGTATTCCGAAACTGAATGATATTGGGATCAACAAATCATATTAGATTATTGACAGAGTATCAAATCACCAGATCAGATCATCAAATCATCACATTTTCAGATCATCAGATTATTATATCATCAGATCAGAAAATCGTCAGATCATCAGATGAATATATCATCATATCATCAGATAAATCAGATCATCAAATGATCTTTTGGGACCATCATATCTTAAGATTTTACTCTGCTTTTTATCCACCACATTCATGTTATAAACCCAACTCATCTAAATCGTTGATACAAAACAATCACGATAACTACAGCCATTATATATTGAATAAAATATTAAATAATTAATTCACATCACATCGTTCAACGTTAAATCATAAAACGCCAATTAATTTCCGTTTAAAAAATTATAAATAAGAATTCTATATTTATCGATTCGCTAATTACAGTAACTGAAATACAATTTGAGGAATCAAAATTTTATTTGCCAATCAATATAAGACAATTATTATTTCAACCCGATTATCCAATCAAAACGTTACTAATAGTTACTTTTTTTTATAATAAATTATAATTCAAAACACAATTTAAAATTGTTTTAATACAATAATTTAATTTTTAAATTGTTTTTATTTTATTTAAAAGCAATCAAAAAAAAATTCGGTAAAACAGCCTGAAAAAATTTTGAGTAGTTGGGGGGGGGGTTAAAATTGAATTAAATGGGTTAAAAATTACAACCAGTTTTCTCATTATTCCCGTAGGTTGCCAGTAAATCATGTAATATATTGTTTCAAAAATAACACACGAGAAATGGATCCATTGAAAACCTGCAGTGTATTTCTGACGATCGCAATGTCTCGTTGTGTAAAACGATTCTCTGAGTGCAGAAATAACATGTTAACTTAGGATAGAAAAAATCTGGAGCTGTTAATAAAATGCTCGCCATTGTAGATTTGTTATGAACACTGGACCTGCCAGTGATGTCACTAACAGGAAGCAATCTGGGGGCTGCGTGCCAAGCGAGGTTTTAACCCAGCGAGCTTCAGCCATGTGTGTCCGAGGGGCATTTCCCCCCAGTTCAGTAGAAATAATTAAATATGCACGCAAATAAGACTGTGTAAACCTATTTAAGTAAGCTTAAACAAAAAGCAGGGACTTTGACGACTCCAACGACCGAAGAAACCGAGATCGCCACACACAGCAATATAACCACAAGTATTAGATTTAAAAAAATATTATATATAGATCACCCCATGATTGCATCAGATCCAACTCCTCATGTTCACGTTAATTCAGTCGATCATACAAACTAAAGACTAGATCTAACTTCCACATTAACAATAATAATGTTGCGCCTCTGGTCCGCGCGATTGTTGCATAAGAGCATTAAAACCAATAGTAATACAAGTTGTAAATGAAAAATGTTGGGGCTTTGGTCCGATTGTTGCATAAGAATAATCAAACAAATAGTAATACAGGTGGTAAATAACAATGCTGTACATCTAGTCCGGGCGATTGTTGCATAAGAATAATGCAAAAAAACTCAATCGCTGCGCTAAATGTACAGTTGGTCGTTTTATCAATTATGTTATGATTTTGTTCAAACTTTACACACTAATGGCATCTAACGCACACAGCCGGAGTGATATAATAACGTGTAAATAATAATTAAGATAATTTATATTTGCAATGATGTTATGATTTTGATTACAAGCAGACCAACACAAGATGAAGAAAAATTGGTTTGGTTGATAAATATATACCACCAAATTTGAACTGTTATTCGATTGATTCATCAATTTCGGTTTAGATTTTATTTTATTTTTCGTTAATTTACTGTTTATTTGTTAATTATTTATTACATTTATTTTTTTTTATTACGGTAGCAGGTTATTTTAGTGATGTAATAATGGTAGTGCTGTTTATGCAAAATTTATCACATTAACTGCGACATGAATTTCAGGTTACTCAAATAAAAATAAAAACAAGCGATCGACCGAGAAATTAAAAATCAATTTATATTTGATGATCAGTAAACGGAATTAAACTATCCTCACTAATAAAACAATTTAAATTACTTATTGTACTTAATTACACAAAGTATTAGAATTTATAATTATTTTCAATATGAATTAGAAAGACAAATGGTTTAAAACTTTTGCCACAAAAACCATATTGTTACTGAATTTAAATATATTTCCAGTTTTCATTAATTTTCTAGTTTTCATTAATTTGATGTAGAGCAAAAATTAAAAAACTGTTCAACTCGACGGTCAAATGAATTTTTTTTGTTATAACCAGATTTTTGCCAATATAAACAGTAATTTATTTAGATTACGGTTGAACTTAATGCAAACCAATCACTATAACTAAAACCACGATGGAATATTGGATTTACAATTTTATCATTTTCCTTACAACACGATTTATTAAATGAAACTCACAAAAACATGTTATTTAATTAAGAAAAAGCTCTACGCAAAGTTTAAACAATAAACTTATCTCACAAAAATTCAGTTTTTATATGATTTAATCAAGCAAAGCAGAAAGAAAATCATGTTTTAGGATATTCACAAGCTTACTGACTAATATAAAGAAATAAAATTTTTCTTTTTTTTAACTTAACTAAAAAAAATGTCAGTTTTTCCTAGGTTTTTACCTAACTACACTAAAATTGGAGTTTTTGAGTAATTCTCATCGACTGCCTTCCAGATTACCAAATGTTCAAGTACATACACATCTCCAAAAAGTTTATGAATCAACAACATATCAAAAATGAGACAGAAATCGATGAAAACAAAATCATTGCTAACAGGGTTGAGAAAGATATGAAAAAAAAACGATAAGCTGTATTGATCGCGTTGATTCATGCAAAAGAATGTTTTCCGGACAGATGAATTTTTTTATTTTTGTTTTTTTGCTCGAGGACAACAGTCTCGTAACAGATTTTAGTTTAATTCCTAAAAAATGGAAACAACAAACATTTTATTGTTGATTTTCTTTTGTTGCCAACAAGATAGTATTTGTTAGTGTATATTTTACGTATTTTTAAAATCAATGGTACCCACATTTTATATAGTCCGTATTTTTGCAACGCACCAGGATTCCACAAGCACAACCTTAATTATTTCGATGAGGTCACCATATATAGTATGAACAATTAAACTTAATATTATTTGTTTTAGAATTTATATAATAATTTTAATCAAAAAATAAAATACTAAAAATATTTAGATTAATTAAATTTACTAATTATAAATAACTAAATTAGATAACCAGTTATTGGCTAATTGACATTTTCTATACTTAAATAAAATATTCAATTTTTTCACATTTTCTGAACGCACAACTCTTTTCCTTTACACCAGAAAAATTGAAACATGTTGACTATAAGATTGTCTGTTGGTCTAATTCATGCGGATTTGATTTACGGATTAAGTTTTATACTATAACCATAGTCCATACACACCCCGATTCTCTAATTAATCGATTGTCGGCCCATTTGGGATACTATATCGCCATCTTTTTAAACACAATTTATGCATTGTATTGAATTTTCCTAAGTAATCCATAATTAAACTGATATTTTTAAACAACTAAAAACAAATTGCATTTGCCCTACAATAAAATTGCCACAATATGGAGGACTCAACCAAAGGTTTTAAATATTACTGTAACCGGTTTTAAATATCGCAGCAGAAATACAGCATTTAAGTAAAATTTTATAAGCTGTGTAAGTTGTTATTTACTTATTTTTAGTACATTGAAGTACTTAGTATTGATTTATAGATGTTCAAAGACGACTTCATGCGTTTTTGGTTGCAAATCTGCTAGCTTTTGCAGAAAGTATTTCTTTCCTTAAAAAAATGGATAGGTCGTTACGGTCATTCAACGAGTTAGTCATTCTAATTTTTACCTCCGTATCAACTAAATAATAAGTTGGTTTAGCTCACAATGATATCATGATTTTGGTGCCGAATCAATACAAATATCCAACCACTTCAAGAACATGAACTCATATTTTACTTTCTATTTGAAATTTTAAAGATCAAATAATACTAAAAATGAAATTGCAATTTAATTATGTTGAGATTTTCTTTTCAACATATTTTAGGGGCGAAAAATATAGAGATACATTAAATTTTCCATAAAGATCCCCTTTTCTTCATCCTTCGCTAATCACAATTGTTATGAATTTCTGATTTTCTAATTTTGTTGCGGAACTAAACTTGATGTTTTATTATAATTTATAAAAAAATCTATACACTATTGTTGTGCATCGTTGGTTTTAGTGACATCAAAAAGTTATATTAAATAAGTTGAGGGCGCTGCGATGAGAATTATGATATTAAGAATTAAAACCATGTCTGTTGATTTTCTGACTGTATGCATATCCCATAACATAGATACCATATAATTAAAACCATTTTATAAGGGGACACACCTTCATGGTGTTATAAGATTTCCTGCTTTTTCTGTTGCTATTCAACATTTGACCCATCTTGCAATATATTTAAACAAAAGATGATTGCTTAAATGTCGTGTTTCATCGACAAATTTACACAAATATATAAAACAAATGTTCAATTATTTTTGTGCAAACAAGGAAACAAAATAATGTCATATGGCAAATTTTTCTTGTCATACATTAATACACACATTTTATTTGCTTTTGTCTTTTTATCACAACAAAGTGGTTTTATGATATTCAAGTTATTCGTTGTTCTGTGTACTCTTAGTTTTGATTTTCAAGTTGATGAATTAGATTTTTATAGTTATTTTTTGTTATTCTGCATATGGTTAGTTGAATGTTTGAAAATTGTTTGCGAAAATAATTCAACGGGAGATTTTTGTTAAATTGAATGCTATACGTTAAACCAATCAGAAAATATATATGTACATACAGTAGTCGGACTAGTAAGGATGATTACGGCAATTAACGAACACTGTATATACTTTCTATACAGACGACTCATTTTACCCTCATTTCTTTACGATGATTAAAAAATATTCATCTTGTTTGCGTTAATTCTTCGTACTCATACTCAGTTTAAGTTTTAAAAAAAAAATTTAATAAAATAAAAACACTGTGGCTTACCCTCACCACTTATCGCTCTACTCTAGAAAATAGCGTAGAGCACTTTGCACACATCAAACTTTTGAAGTTTCCGAATGCTTTTAGTCTTTAAACTTAAACATCATACTTTTAGTTATGGTGGTCTCGTTAAGATTTTAGTCAAAGTTGAGGCACACTGGTTTGCTTCGGTGTACTTAAAATCAAATTGACAGACAAAATCTTGTACAATTATTGCGAGTTCTTTTTAAATCTATAAGAAAAAACACCTACTACAAAAAAATAATAATTTCTCCCTCCCTGCGATTGAATAAAAAGAAATGAAAAAACTGACTTTTTGGCGTTTATTATAACCAAACATATAATGTTTGATATTTTTTCAATGCAAAATAAATTTGTCTATAATGAAAAAGTTTGGCAGCAAATTTTCATAATATACTTTGAGAATATTTACATAACTTAAATATTTGTTCGTGTCGTTAGAAAATGCTGCTTGACCATTATAAAATATTTGAGTTAAATAATCACTGGAAATAACACAATAAATTTAAATTACTCTCCTAACTATTATCATTCATTTTATAAAAATCAACACAACTTCAAAGAAAACATTTAACTTGTTTTGGCATTTTACATTTAGAATTGTTTTTAATTTTTAATGTAATAAAAAAGTTTGTGGTAGTAATTAAAAAAAAATTAAAATTGAAAAAAAAAATTGAATATTACCACATGTGTTATGTCTCTCTTCATACAATTTTAAAGTTATTGTTCTCTCTATATTTATGTATATTCTACATATAAAGCTTCTAAGGTGGAAACACAAACATATTTTTTATTCGCCTACATATTAAAGTGTTACTTTATTACTTTATTTGCGGCCTTAAAGCTTCACTTTTCAACTATTTATTTTGTTGTCATAGCTACGTCCAAAAAAGTAGAAAGCACTTGTATTTGTTTAAATTCTTTGAAAAATAAATTTTTTTATCAAAGCAACCCTCAAATTCAAAATTTCATTATCCAATTAAAATAGTTGTTATCATTTGTTGTCATAGCTACACAACAATTTGGAAAAAAAAATAAATATTTTGTCAAAGGTTACTTGTTCCACATATTTTTATTTTAAAATTTATGAAAATGTATAATTTTAATTTAGAATAAACAACTTTTCTTAAAATATTTTGCTTGCGGCGAATAAAAAATAGTATATGATGCACGGACGTAAGCTATTTTGGACTTAATGTGGGTGCAAATCTCGGCTAGCGCCTCGATTTGCAAACTCCACATCCGTCCAAAATCTTTAGTTTTACGTCCTAGCATCATAATGTACTATTAAAAGACCGTACAGCATTTTATTTTGTTTTTGTTATAGCAATACATACATATGTATCTTTGTTTTGGGCATTCAATACCAATCTTGAAAACAAAAACAACAAATTTTACTTTCAAGGCACAGATTGACTTAAGTTTAGTTATGTATCAGACAATTTTTTCAAAATAAGTTTTTGCATTGGCACAGCTTCATTTTATGTAGAGGGGCTTCGCAAGCGTTTACTAACAAAACAGAGAAAACAAAAATTAAAAACTGAAAATTTCAGAAATTCAATTCTTGACTACTCGAGCAATAAGGACGAGTAATTTGGATACATTCTATGCTGTCTGGATAATCGCGCAGGAGTAAGCAAGTAAGCACAACAGAATTTTAGGATGCAATACGCAATTCATTTATTTATCGATCTATCTCTCCAAAATAAAATTACAATCTCCATGATATCAAACAACAACTAAACATCATAAATCATTAAACTATATTGAAAGCAAAAACACAGATCCAACCCTCCTAAACACAAAAAAACATAAATATAACCATAACATATATATACAGTCTTTGGTTTAGACTTTTCCACCCTCATTTTCCTTCATCTCGTCATCATCTTCAGTTTCCAATTTTTATTTTAGTCCACGTGTTCAAATTAGTGAAAAATTTAATTTCATTATTTTTCATTTTTACTGTTAAAATGAAATGGGAAATTAGATGTTTCTTGACTTTTATTTTTGCTTTGGTTTAATGAAATTATCTTCGATTTTACTGTCTTCTTTGAGATTGATGAGGTTACAAATTTGTAACGTGTGTCTCAAAGAGGGTTGACATTAAGCAACATTATGTGGTAAGAATCTTATTCTATGGATGTCTTCGACAAGGATTTCCTGATTTGTCGTCGTTCAGAAGTTGAAAAACTTCGAAGGTTATCTCACTCACGCTTTTATTTAACTTAAATTTCTGAATGGCTCTTACTTCATAGGGATGCCTTATCCATCTTTGTTGGTTCTTTGGTTTGGCAGTTGTGAGATTTGATAAACAAATACCTAAATAAATTTTTTAATAAGAGTAATTTTTTTAATTGTTTGACAAAACAAATCAATTTCATAAACATGCCAAAAAAAGTTTAAGCAAACCGCATTGAAGTTATTTATTGAAAAATACTATTTATGTTTGTACATTAAACAGATTGTGTTTTACATATTTATATTAATTCAATTATATCATTGAAAATAAAATCTATTAATAAAATTTAATCTAATCCAATATCAAAACACAAAAAAAGTTTTTTTATTTTTCGCTATCAAACCTGTTAAATTTCTTTCGCTATTCAACAAACAACCATTAAAAAAACAATATCAAACCATCTGTTTAAATCCGTACTTCGTTTTCAATCGAATCAGTTTAATTTCTATCTAAACAAAAGCACAATAAAATAAATAAAAGTTCTGTTATATATTGTTATAACTATTATTGTTATTACTTCAATAGAACCATATTCGAAAAATATCCATATAATTATGTTGTACCTACCTCTTCCTTCCATCAATAACGTTAAATAAACTTAAATCAGCGGTTCAATTTGAAATCAAAACAACAGCTTATTGGTCATGCTTACTAGACCTCGCGATTAATATTATTTTTTGTTTTGTGACTTTTAATTTTTTTTATTATTTTTATTAAATTGAACATTTGTTTCTTGTTGTCTGTTAATTTTTTTTATTATAAATGAGAAAAACAACTAAAATTAAAATGATTACAACTAACAATCCAGTTGTAAATAGAAACCATCTGTTTTCACAACATAGAAATACTTGTTAAATTTTAGTTGAAAAATAAGTTTTAAATTATTTGAAATTAATCAAAAATAATTAAAAATTAATTAAAACAAGAACGTGGAACGGAACCATTTGGAACATGAAGCCAGAACGTAGTGAATCTTTTGGGAATCATTGTTTACACTCTTATGAGTCTAAATGGACGATTACAGTTGTTAGTCTATGGTTTGATTATCATTCTTCGACAGACTCCATAAATGCATGGAAGAGTAACGCTTTTATAATTATACAAATTCATCATAACGATTCGAAAGTCATAGTTTTCAAGTAACATTTTTGGCCAATAGAACATGTCCCGGGTAAGAAAAAGTTAATGCACCAAGCCTGGGCCAGACCCACACCACAGATTTTGGAGTTGGCCAGGCTTAAAATTTTCAAACGGCCAAAGTTTGGACCAAGCTTGGATTGATGTCCTGGGGCCAAGTCTGGCAAATAAGACTTGGGCCAGGACTTCCACACCAATTTTTTTCCCAGCCCTCTTTAAATGTGTGGAAAGAGGGTGTGGAAAGACTTACATATATATCTTGGATTCTTGGTTCAGTCTAGGCATTTAAAACTGGCTCAGACTGAAACCAAAGTTAATAGCCAAGGCTTGGCTCGCTGATACTGGCCCAATATTGGTTCGTTGTTTAATATTGGCAGTTCCTACCCGAGGTGTAGTATGTGAAATAATACATTTGAAGTGTTGTTTTTACGCTGTATAAATAGATAAACCAACGTTTAATTAATTAATTTTAAAGTTTATAATTGAAACATTTTCAGCATCCTCGGATATCGTCAGGAGTTACAACTCAATACTTTTGATTATATTTTAAAAAAACAGTATTTAAAATGTTGAAAACAAAATTATTTAATAGGGGTGGCGCAGTCAATATAGAAAAGGAACTATAATGTATGCAAAATGTGTGAATATCACTAAATATTAATCTCTAACAAGAGACTACAAACTTTTGTTCCCTTTCTATACTGACTGCGCTGCGCCACCCACTTTTACTTTACTTTTTTTTACTTTTAATTCATTCTTCAAAAAGTGTGTTTTAAGTTTTTTATTTATTTTTTTATTTTTTTAGTTATATACTATTTCGAATCAATTATTATTTGATGATTATCAAATTTTTGTTGGTTTTAGACACATAATTTTTTGTTTCTTTATTTGCGATATGTCGAGAATATGTACCTGCAATTTTTGTTCGAATTACCACCGTAATGACTCTACAGCAATATTCTTACATTGATTTAAGAAAAATAGACATTAAAAATTACATTGTTCACTATGTTCACTATAATAAGGAATTTCATGTTTAAGTTTAGTTCAGACGTGTACAAATACTGAAAAAAAAATATTAATTTATATATTCAAGCATCCATATCCCCACAAACATTACAAATGTGCATTGCGCACGAGTCTATGCACATTTCGTGCACTTTTTTACTTTAATAATTTTTAAGTTTTTTTTAAATATTCTAGTGCATATTTAAAATTTAGTTGAAGTTTAAAAGTATTTGAGTGCTACTGTCATACCTATTTGTGTTAATTGAACATTTTAAAACCATGTAAACATCATTCAAAATGTACATAGAACTTTCAGGCATAAATAAATAAATTAATTTTATGGATGATTTTTATGACTAGGATCTTCGAATACGTTATGAATTTTTCCTAGACTAATATTTTTCCATTTTTTCGTCATTTTTTGAACAGTACAATTTAAATGAAAAAAAATCAGAATTCAAAAAATTTAAATATTTAGCTTGCATATATAACAAATAATATTAATTTTCCACAATTTTCTTAATATTATAAAAAAATAAATTTAAAATGATAAACAAATAATATAATATTTTTTTCGAGTCACAGAAAGTTAATTATTCAAAGTTCCCGTTTGTTATTTGTTCATGTTTTCATGTTTTACCTTTACAAACAAATTTCTTACGCACATAATTTTAGATGAAAATAAAATAAAATTCATCAATTTATTATTTAAGTCATATTATCTCATAAAAAGTTAAATGAAACCAGTCATTTTAGAAAATGTTTAACTACTTTTTCACTCTCCATTTTTTATTCTTTGTTTATTATTCTTATCATCAAATAAATTTCTTTCTTTTCGTTTGTAACATTTGTGTGCACGTTTGTAAGATTTGTGTGCACATATGTGCTAAGGCGTTTCACAACATGTGCACGGTATGGTGAACATCATATGCATGGCATGTACTATGCACAATTTTGTTCAAGGGGATTTTTTAACATGCACAATTAATGCATATTTCACGAACTTTTTTACGATTATTTTACGGGTTGCCAATAATAATCAAAACAATCTACAAACACTAGCACCTAAACTGCTTTTTTTAGCAATCAAAATCTAAAAAATGTTAAAAACTTCGTTCTCGGTTGTGTAATCAATCAGTTTTTCAACAACGAATCAGTTTTGTTTTTAAATATGTCGTTCTTTTTGGATCGGTCGTTCATTTTGCATCGTTTTTCGAATTTTGTTTTTGATCATTCGTTTTAAACAAAACAAGTTTTTATTTTATTTTTGATTGGTTTGTTTTTTGAAATAATTGACAGTGTGAGATGCTTTTTCAAGTATGTTGTAATGAAAATCTGTAACAGACACATTTCCAATAACATATTTTTGTGCGAAGTTATTGAAATCTATGAAAAAAATGTAAAAGAAGTTCATTACAAATAACAAACATTCTCATATATATTATAGATTAGTGGCCGACGAACGATGATTCTATTACTAACTAAATTATCAATCATCGTTCACTAAATTGATCCACACAACTAATATCGGTCGTTGACGACCGACACATCACTACATTGTTGAGCGCGAATACCTTGCTATTGTGTAATGTGTACGTTAAGCTGTTGTTTGGGCATAATCTATAGATGTTTTGTAAAGAAATAATCAAGGAAGCGCTGTTGCCCAAGACTGTCGAACTATCTAACTACTCGAACTACACTCAAAAAAATAAAAGTCACTTTTACAAAATATTTATAAATATACAAATACAACACACAAAATTTTTTGATAAAACTACAATTTTTTTCCTTCAAATCCAAAAATAATTTGTAAATCAAATAAATTTTTGGATTTTTCAAATAATTTTTTTTGTTAAAATCAATGATATTATCGGAGTGACTTGAGTGATCCATTATAAGTATAAATTATTTTTTTTATTTTTTTAAAACATTGTAAACTCACTCAAAACAAAAAAATCACTCACTCAAAACAAAATTTTTTTGTATTCTACAATATTTTTGGTAAACTTACAAAAAAATTTGTGAGTTTATATATTCGTATATTTGTATATTTGTATATTTGTATATTTGTATATTTGTATATTTGTAGATTTGTATATTTGTATATTTGTATATTTGTATATTTGTATATTTGTATATTTGTATATTTGTATATTTGTATATTTGTATGTTTGTATATTTGTATATTTGTATATTTGTATATTTGTATATTTGTATATTTGTATATTTGTATATATGTATATTTGTATATTTGTATATTTATATATTTGTATATTTGTATATTTGTATATTTGTATATTTATATATTTGTATATTTGTATATTTGTATCTTTGTATATTTGTATATTTGTATATTTGTATATTTGTATATTTGTATATTTGTATATTTGTATATTTGTATATTTGTATATTTGTATATTTGTATATTTGTATATTTGTATATTTGTATATTTGTATATTTGTATATTTGTATATTTGTATATTTGTATATTTGTATATTTGTATATTTGTATATTTGTATATTTGTATATTTGTATATTTGTATATTTGTATATTTGTATATTTGTATATTTGTATATTTGTATATTTGTATATTTGTATATTTGCATATTTGTATATTTGTATATTTGTATATTTGTATATTTGTATATTTGTATAATTGTATATTTGTATATTTGTATATTTGTATATTTGTATATTTGAATATTTGTATATTTGTATATTTGTATATCTGTATATTTGTATATTTGTATATTTGTATATTTGTATATTTGTATATTTGTATATTTGTATATTTGTATATTTGTATATTTGTATATTTGTATATTTGTATATTTGTATATTTGTATATTTGTATATTTGTATATTTGTATATTTGTATATTTGTATATTTGTATATTTGTATATTTGTATATTTGTATGTTTGTATATTTGTATATTTGTATATTTGTATATTTGTATATTTGTATATTTGTATATTTGTATATTTGTATATTTGTATATTTGTATATTTATATATTTGTATATTTGTATATTTGTATATTTGTATATTTATATATTTGTATATTTGTATATTTGTATCTTTGTATATTTGTATATTTGTATATTTGTATATTTGTATATTTGTATATTTGTATATTTGTATATTTGTATATTTGTTTATTTGTATATTTGTATATTTGTATATTTGTATATTTGTATATTTGTATATTTGTATATTTGTATATTTGTATATTTGTATATTTGTATATTTGTATATTTGTATATTTGTATATTTGTATATTTGTATATTTGTATATTTGTATATTTGTATATTTGTATATTTGTATATTTGTATATTTGTATATTTGCATATTTGTATATTTGTATATTTGTATATTTGTATATTTGTATATTTGTATATTTGTATATTTGTATATTTGTATATTTGTATATTTGTATATTTGTATATTTGTATATTTGTATATTTGCATATTTGTATATTTGTATATTTGTATATTTGTATATTTGTATATTTGTATAATTGTATATTTGTATATTTGTATATTTGTATATTTGTATATTTGAATATTTGTATATTTGTATATTTGTATATCTGTATATTTGTATATTTGTATATTTGTATATTTGTATATTTGTATATTTGTATATTTGTATATTTGTATATTTGTATATTTGTATATTTTTATATTTGTATATTTGTATATTTGTATATTTGTATATTTGTATATTTGTATATTTGTATATTTGTATATTTGTATATTTGTATATTTGTATATTTGTATATTTGTATATTTGTATATTTGTATATTTGTATATATGTATATATGTATATTTGTATATTTGTATATTTGTATATTTGTATATTTGTATATTTGTATATTTGTATATTTGTATATTTGTATATTTGTATATTTGTATATTTGTATATTTGTATATTTGTATATTTGTATATTTGTATATTTGCATATTTGTATATTTGTATATTTGTATATTTGTATATTTGTATATTTGTATATTTGTATATTTGTATATTTGTATATTTGTATATTTGTATATTTGTATATTTGTATATTTGTATATTTGTATATTTGCATATTTGTATATTTGTATATTTGTATATTTGTATATTTGTATATTTGTATAATTGTATATTTGTATATTTGTATATTTGTATATTTGTATATTTGAATATTTGTATATTTGTATATTTGTATATCTGTATATTTGTATATTTGTATATTTGTATATTTGTATATTTGTATATTTGTATATTTGTATATTTGTATATTTGTATATTTGTATATTTTTATATTTGTATATTTGTATATTTGTATATTTGTATATTTGTATATTTGTATATTTGTATATTTGTATATTTGTATATTTGTATATTTGTATATTTGTATATTTGTATATTTGTATATATGTATATATGTATATTTGTATATTTGTATATTTGTATATTTGTATATTTGTATATTTGTATATTTGTATATTTGTATATTTGTATATTTGTATATTTGTATATTTGTATATTTGTATATTTGTATATTTGTATATTTGTATATTTGTATATTTGTATATTTGTATATTTGTATATTTGTATATTTGTATATTTGTATATTTGTATATTTGTATATTTGTATATTTGTATATTTGTATATTTGTATATTTGTATATTTGTATATTTGTATATATGTATATATGTATATTTGTATATTTGTATATTTGTATATTTGTATATTTGTATATTTGTATATTTGTATATATGTATATTTGTATATTTGTATATTTGTATATTTGTATATTTGTATATTTGTATATTTGTATATTTGTATATTTGTTTATTCGTATATTTGTATATTTGTATATTTGTATATTTGTATATTTGTATATTCGTATATTTGTATATTCGTATATTTGTATATTTGTATATTTGTATATTTGTATATTTGTATATTTGTATATTTGTATATTTGTATATTTGTATATTTGTATATTTGTATATTTGTATATTTGTATATTTGTATATTTGTATATTTGTATATTTGTATATTTGTATATTTATATATTTATATATATATGTATATTTATAAAAAATTTGCAAAATTTACTTTTTTATTGTATTATCTGTAGTAATTTCCCAAGGGCGGTGATAATTCGAAATAATTTTTTGCCAAAAATTTCGAAAGCAAGTTTTGCAAAATTTTTTGCCATTTTTCATTTCTTTTTATATTTTTTTATGAATTATACGTTGGCCTACTGCGATATCAGTTAATTATTTCAAAAATTATTTGATAATTTTTAATAGCCCAGCAGCCAAATTCTGTAACTGTGAAGCGGTGAAGTGTTAAAATTTCTTCGTTACTTTTCATTAAAAAATTTATCACTTCACAGTTACAGAATTTGGCTGCAGTAGGCCAGACGTAAAACTATTTGTTATTAGTATAATTCAAATATTATTGGTGAAATTGAATGATGTCATTACATTTTAGAGAATTTCATTGGGTTAAATTAAAATAAAACTAAGGCAAAAATTTTTCATCTTAATTTCTTTGTATTGTTATAACTAAATTATTCACTGAGCGAAAAAATGTACTGCACACCTAAACTGCAGCATCATTTTTACAATAAAATTTGTTACAAACAGTATTTTATCAGGACTCAGTTGATACTACAACCCAAGACGTTCCTTGAGATAAATTCTACAAAATAATTTTGATTTTCAATTTCTACAGTTTGCAAACTAATTGTTTGAATAGAAACCCAAATAAGTAGAAATAAACGACATCTAAAATTGGATATCAAAATAATGAGACAAACTTCGACAACTTTTCACTTAGGCTGAACTGGTCGTTGACTGTTGTCTACATTAAAATTATCTTCTGCCTATCGATGCTTTGTATGTGATTTGTTCATCTGTAATTCTACTTGTAATATTATAAACCGTTTTTTTCTCAATCCAGACAAAAATGATGCTTTTGCTATATTTGCCAACATTGTTGCCGAAATTCGAGAGCGACAGCCACAAATTTTGAAATATTTTATGAAAAATGCTCTAAAACGAGCCCATCAGTGCGAAGCTGAAAACGGGGGTCATTTAAGTGACATTGTTTTCCATACTTAGTGTAAAAAAATTTCCATTTTGTATATTTTATAATCTGAAAAAAAAAATATATAAAGAAAAAGTTATTAAATATTTAAACCCCATGGTGACTTTTGGCCCACCCAGACCCATGGTAACTTTTGACCCACCCTGTATTTTTTAATAAAATTTTAAAATATTCAATATTTATTTTAATTATATTTATTCTCTTTCATTTATTAATATCAGCTTTATTTTTATTTTTTTTCCATAATAATAGTATGTATTATTATATTGTTTTCTAACCTACAGCCTAATGATCTTAACCTATTATCTAATGAAAATCTTCCTATAAAAAATTAGCATAATTCAATTGGTATGATTCCAATTCGTCAAATTGTTTTGATTTAATTAAAATTATTTTCAAATTATAATCACGATTCACGATGGCTTTGATTCGATTTATTCAAAAATCAAATTTTAAGTTAAATTCTTATTTTGTTTAGTTGAATTTGGTTGATTGTATGGGATAGGGGTTTCTTATCATCAGGGTTTATTTTAATCAGAAATTTGATTTATCAATTAAAACGATTTATTGTTTTAATTTCAGAACATGTTTTTATTTTATATAATACACAATTCTTTGTCAGAGAATAAAGTAGTGTAATCAATTCGTGTGTAATGAATTTTATTCTCTCGCTCAAATTTTAAACTTTTGCTTGAGAATAAACTATTTCATTACACACTGATTGATTAAAATACTATTAATTTACATCTCAAACTAAATCCAAGCAATCATTTCAATATTTTGTCAAATAATAATATATTTCCTATTCACACTTTGATTTTTGTTTTGCATAGAAATATAGATTAGTTTATTTTGTTTACTTGTCTTAGTACCAAAAACTATCGTTTTTGTCCTAGGACAAGTCCTAGGACACCATGACAACTAGATGCAATCAATACACAATTGACATATTTTTTGTAAAATATACCAAAACAAAAAGTGCAATTTTCTGTCCGGTTGGAGAAAATAGTACATTATGATACTATGACGTAAACTTAAAGATTTTGGACGTATGCGGAGTTTGCAAACCGAGGCGCTAGCCGAGGTTTGCACCCACATTAAGTCCAAAATAGCTTACGTCCGTGCATCATATATTATTTTTTATTCGTTGCAAGCAAAATATTTTTAAAAAAAATGTTTATTCTAAATTAAAATTATAAATTTGCATAAATTTTGAAATAAAAATATGTGGAAAGAGTTACCTTTGACAAAATATTTATTATTTTTTCCAAATTATTGTATAACTATGACAACAAATGATAACAACTATTTTAATTGGATAATGAAATTTTGAATTTAAAGGTTGATTTGATAAAAATTTCTATTTTTAATAGAATTTAAAAAAATACCAATGTTTTTTACTTTTTTGGACGTAGCTATGACAACAATATATATGGTTAAAAAGTGACACTTTAAGGCCGCAAATCACAGTAATAAAGCAACACTTTATTACATAGGCGAATAAAAAGTATATTTATTTCTATGCAAAACCAAAATCAAAGACAAAATAACGCATGGAGGGATCAGTTTTTATTAATTTGTTAATTTTTTTCTATTTTTTGATCCACGGGTGTGACAACCCCGCGTACTCCAGTCCCTGCTATTGGCATATGAGTTAACGTGAGATATCACATACCACTGGCAATAGCAGTGAGATATCACTAGCCAAGGTGATATCTTAGGGGTGCTGGCGGATGAACTGTATTCAGTCAACGGTAGCACTCTCAGTCGTAGCTAATGAATATTCCTTGATGCTGGAACGCTGTAGCTTGCTCGAAGAAACGAGCCTTCATATAACTATATATCTGAGCTTTAATCATTGAAAAATATACTGCGTCCCATAATCAAGGATTATGCCATTAGCTGGACTATTGGCAAACCAATTTTAGTTTTGTTTCTGCAAATTTTTAAAACAAATTTGCTTTTTATCTCTTATTTTATTTTTATTTTCTCTATCCTATCACGAAATATTGGCCTATGTCATATTTTATATGTGATAGGATTTATGGTTTAGTTATCCATTATTGAACAAAAAAAAATTTAAAAAAAAACAAATAAAAAACATATTTGCGTCCATTAACATCCTTAGAACGCATGTTGTTGTGGGACCTTGGTCTTAAAAGGTTTTTATGTGTTGTTGTGACACATATTGTAATGCCTACTACACATCACAATTTATTAAAAAAAAAAAAAAAGTTAAATATAATTTGAATTATGAATATTTCGATGGTCTAGCGCACAGATGTGGTAAGTGACATTTTTTGAGAAAATGAGTTAACTACTCTATAAAATTCTCCATTTCATTTTTCATATAATGTAAAAATATTGTATGTGTATGTTTAATATTTTATCCAGTAGATGGCATTGTTGTACTGTACTGTACTGCACATGTACTGTGGTAAGTGCTTATGGTTTGTATAAAACTAAATATTATTCATGTATCTCTTAAGTTCTATCATGTAGAAAGACATAATTACAATAAAGACTAGATAACTACTATAAAACTCTATCGAATTCCACCACATAATATTTTACATATTCAATTTTTATTGAAGTGTAAACTTTCAAACGCCTGTACTGAACAATTTGCTAAATGTCACTTACCACATCTGTGCGCTAGACCATCGATTTTAAAACTTTATTAAATAATAGATTAAATAATGGTTGGAGAAAAAAATTTATGTTTTAATCGGAATAAAATGGATTTTGTAACTCGTGAGTTCGCATTACTCAGTTGTCGCGTCGCATCGCAACATTCTTGCTCGTCCCAAAATCCATAATTTATTGTCCTAGCGAAACAACTATTTTGTCATTTATTTGTACTTTATCATATGACTATAATCCAACCTGAAATTATGAACCTATTTTGTTGAAACTTTAATAAATGGTTCAAGTCAGCATAAACTTTTGTGGTGTATTGGACAAAGTGGTCGGCGGTTTACCCTAAAAGTATAAATTTTTTTCACTTTGATTTTTTATAGATATTGGACAAAGTTGTGGAGGTCTTCCAAGCATGTGTTTATTTGAAAATTTAATAACTTCTTTCTTTTGACCACCAGAATGAAAACAATTATGTCTACCCACTCTCATGGTTTTTGTTTATTGGCGGTTTAAAAATCTCATTGACGTCGTTGTTTTAGTAAACTTTGTCACCAACGGAGCTAACATGAAATTAAATGGATTATGCCTTAAAATTTATTCTAATCTAATCTCCATTTTAGACGTCAGTCGATCAGTGCAAATAGCTAAACTGTCCATATCCAAGCTGTCATACTCACAGAATGCAGAATTACATCTTTGTCTAAACTGCATAAAAGTTGTTGTAGGACCTAGTTCTTAAAAGATATTTATAACTTTTTATTAAAAAATAATAACAATACATATTGTTACACACACATGACATATTGTTATTGTTTTATAAATATAAATTCCCATCGACAATGTTTTCCTGTCATACCATTCAAATTTTATTTACGTTAGAGTTTTTGAATTTTCTTTTAACTTTTGTTTTAAAAATTTCACATGCAAATTGGTGTCAAAGACTTCTCTGTAAACAACTAACTCCTATGTAGTAAGTAGTAACAACTATAAAATATTATTACATTTATAATTATTTTATATTAAAAATAATCGTGTGAAAAGTTGTTTTTATTTTTGACAAATTAATTGACCTCACAAACGATAAACAACATACATTTGGTTTCACTACAAAATTGGAAGTTAGGAGAGTAAAAACAACTATAACAATTAAAGTGCTTTGAAAAGTTCAATAACTAAGGAACTGCACTTTTGTGACAAAATCAAAATAATTTAATTTTTCTATGCTTACCCACAGATTCAAGAAGATCTGGAACAAATCTTTTAACGGTATACAGTTTTCTTAATTTTTTGGTGCAAATTTTAAACATGTACTTTTCAACTGATCTGTATACAATACATAGAAGTGCAAAGTGATAAAAAAAATTAGGAATTAAGTTAGTTTTTTTTTTCTATTTCTAATAACATTTTGCAGGTGGATTTTTTGAAGTGAAAAAAAATAAATTTGTTATTTTAATTTAAAATTAAAAGTGAATTTGATTTATAAAAAAAAAAATAAAAAATTAAATTGTTAATTGAAATTCAAATAACACAAATCTTGCGTAACATAATTGAATTTTAGCATTGAATTTTACCAGACTTTTAGAGAGGTTTGTATTAAATATTTCATTTGAAGTTAAATGATTAGCATAATTATTTATAAGTATTATACTTATTTTTAAATTTCAAAGAAGCAGACGTTAACATTTGTAAATTGTTTAAAAAAAGATATCATTTTTTCACGATGATAGAGTTTCTGTTCAACATAGTCCTGCTCCAAGATCTGCTTCATCAATTTAAATTTTTAAAGTTTTACGTTACAAGAATATCAAGAACGCAAATACTGGGCATTCAGCTAATCAAATAATTGGAATAACGATAACTGGTTAAGATTGTGACAAATTAGGGAAAAGCAAAAATTTGTCACGTTCGGTAGAGCAGATCCTCAATGCAAAATACAAAATTACAATTGTCTGTTACATACTTAATGAACAATGCACAATTTTAGGAGTTAAATAGCAGACAGGCGTCTGTAATATCATATAGTAAATTATATGAGTTTGTAAAAAAACCCAGTAATATTGAAACATCAGCAATGCTTGTAATTTAGTATAATTTTAAATTTACATTAAAAACGATATACAAAAGTCAAGTAAATTTTAATTATTACCATATTATAATTATATCTAATCTGACAATTAACCTATTCTACTTTAATGGAAAAAAATTTCTTGCCTATATGCAAATGACAACGTTAGCAAAAAAAAGCATAATAATTTACTGATTGAAAATTTTAAAAGCAAAAAAAATCAAAGTTGTTAGTTGTTACTTCTAAAAAGTTGCTGTTAGGTTACAATCTATATTATGTTTATTGCAGGTGGCAAAATAAGTAAATACTATAACTAAGAAACCAAAAAGACATAAATTTGATTGTAATTATAGTATTTAATTTTTTTATAAAAAGAAACTAAACTTAACTTGAATATATTATTCACCTGTTATTTCGATTTATGTTATAGGTCTCGTTGTTGTTGTTCTTTTTAAATAGTTAAATCAAAGTTAGAAATTTTTGTTGTTATAAGTAGATGGTAATTGTTTGTTTGTCTTATTTCGATTTGGTTTTAAAATTATACACATATAGTTTAAAAGTTTTCATTAAAATAAAACAGCTACATTTTTGCCACCAGATCATATAAGCATAATAACATTACATGAAAATGAACATTTAACATTATTATGTATTTATAAAATTTTTAATAAAAAGTGTTGTGAAATGGGAATTACAATTTGTGCCACAACAACACATTTAAAAACTACCTTATAAAACCCAGATCTCACAAAAACTAATGAGGCTATTTTATTTATATACTTGTCGGACTAAAATTTCTTTGCATTCGGTCTTTATTACAACGTAAGATCTTCATAGTTTTGAGGTATTACTTCGGTCTGAAAAACCTAAGTATTACATTCATGAGCTCAAAGTCAAATTCTTACCCCCACTTTTTTGGCATTTCTCGACGTTTTAGGACCTACTGATTCTAAAAAAGCAAAAAAAAAATGTGTGTCTGTCTGTCGGCCGACCGCCGTCATTACCTACACTGCAGGGAAAACGGCTGGAGGGATTTCAAAACTTTTTTTTTTCTAAAAATAGGTATTCACAAGGGACAGGTCCGAAAGGACGCTGTGTTCGATAACTGTACCGGAAGTGTGTCGAAAAAATCATTATGTGTGTCAAAAATAGCAAAGTTTCATATTTTTGGCTTAAAAAACGTTCATTTTAAGTGATTACGAGTAGGAACATTAAATTTGGAGAAATCTTGATGGTCGGGATTGGTATGTGATCAAAAACTAGATTATTGCATTATAAGTTTGTCAAAAAAAGTTGTCAAGTGTGTCAAAAGAAAGATTTTTATTTATTTTTTTACCTAATTTTTTAGAAAAAAAAATAAAATTAATTGTTTGTTTGAATAGTCGAGGAAAATTAGCTTCAAAATCCGTAAAACTTCTAAGTCCTCAGGGACAGCTCCGATTTTGATGATTTTTTTTTTAAAATGTGTGTTTTTATATATTATTTGAAATCAGAAACATTACAATGTGCGCAATTAAATATTTATGTTGTTTAAACAATATAAACAAAATTTATGAACAAATTATTTTTTTAACAAAATTTATGCAATAAAAGAATTGTTATGTTCAAATTTATAGAAAATTTCATTTAATAATAACATAAAAATATGGTATTATAAGAGTAGCAAAATATGTACACGCTATGTCTAACTTCTGTATATACATTTGTCATTAATATAGAGACTTTGCTGAGTTTTACGAACAGACACGTTTTCCGCTCCGATTTCTTTGAACCTTGTCCGATTAACATGAAATTTGGTGAGTAGTTTAGGAATGGCTCAAGGAATGAAAGTGGCATAGCGCTGATGTGCCCTTATATCCTGGGGTGGATTCCACCCCTTCTCGAGGGCGGAACATTTTTCACTCAAAGTAACCCCAAAAATAGATAAAAGAACACATTTGAAGTATAGAATGTTGTATAAGGTTTTTTCAATAGATCGATATTTTTCGAGTTATTTGCGATTGAAAACTTATATTGTTCGTTGAAAAACTCATGGTTTTTGATAGTTTTTCGAAAATAACTCTTAAACTTAGCGTTCTCTCAAAAATTTGGTAATCAACAAAAATGAAACGTAAAAAAACCAAGAGATTGTTGTTTTTATGAGGGTTGTAGGTCCAAAATGAAGCAAATTATGGTTCAATGACGAGACATTTTTTCAACGACTTGGTTCGAAGAATTCAACGTTAAATAACGGAAAAGTAATGCATTTTTCGGACAAAACTGTCATACTTTTTTGTAATGATTGGAAAGACGTTTAAAATGGGCACTGGTTCAAGTCGTTTGCATTAAAAAAAACCAAGCTATGATGCAGGCATCTCGAATTCAAAATAGAAACGGTCATTCCTAATAGAATTTATATTGACCATAGGCCATAGCCCCTTTACAAGTAGCTGTATTTTAGTGTTACCTATGTGATCCAGAAGTTTTGCTAGATTAGAATACGTATTTTCCGAAAAAAGTTTGATAATAATGAAAAATGAATTTTCAAATTTCCTAAGAAAGTAGCTTCTATTCAAAATAACTCTAAAACTAACAAATATACGTAAAAAACTACTCCAGACAAAAACGTAGGTTTTTTCTTAACCAAAAATTGGTTTTATTTTATTTTCTGTGGGATAAAAAATACCAAAGATATAACTGTTTCAAGTTTGCATTATAGTGCACGGATCACTCCTTTCGAGTCGTTCGTTCCCTTAACAATTTGAAGGTGAAGGGTTTAGGCATGTTGGAATATATATCATCTTATAGCTTTGAAAGAACCTATAAATCGAGTTTTTAATGGAAGTTGCAACTTTAAAATTGAGAGAGTTATGTTACTATGAATCATACATGTTCAACTCATATAATTTAAATTATATGAAAATAGGACTTTATTTTTTTTTGTGGGATTATGGAAATGCTTATTCATTATATGGCCCGTCAAACAATTTTAACATTTGGGCTTGTAAAATGTATGTTTTGCGTCCTTGTGTATGAGACAAGCGCAGTACGACACAAGTCATTAAGAAGTACATACACAATGCATTAAACCCCTTAGCGCAAGCGCTTGTACCGACGGTGTACAATCTCTTGCGTATGAGCACCGAACAGGCGCAAAGGATTGATTATAGACAGCCTCAAAAGTGTGTTTAATATCTATTCTGTTTAGCACTGACGGTGTACAGTATCTTGCGCATGAGCACAGCACAAGCTCAAAGGAATGTTTATGGTCAGTCTCAAAAGTATGTTAAATATCCATGTCACTTGCACTGATAGCGTACAAACTCTTGCGTATGAGCACAGAACAGGCGCAAATGATTGATTATAGACAGCCTCAAAAGTGTGTTTAATATCTGTGCCATTTACCATTGACGGTGTACAGTATCTTGCGCACGAGCACAGAAAAAGCTCAAAGGGCTGTTTATGGTCAGTCTCAACAGTATGTTTAATGTCCATGTCACTTGCACTGACAGCGTACAAACTCTTGCGCATGAGCACAGAACAGGCGCAAATGATTGATTATAGACAGCCTCAAATGTGTGTTTAATATCCATCCCTTTTAGCACTGACGGTGTACAGTATCTTGCGCTTGAGCACAGAACAAGCTCATAGCAATGCTTATGGGCAGCCTCAAAAGTATGTTGCATATCCATTTCACTTGCACCGATGGTTTAAAACCCTTTGCGTATGGGCACAGAACAAGCTTAAAGTAGTGCTTATAAGCAGCCTCAAATGTGTGTTAACAAGCACATCTGTACTTGTTGTGCAATAAAAATAACAATATTGCATATACGTGTTATAAAGTGAATGAAAAAACTAGGCAAGAAGATGTAACACATATTTAAAATATTCTCCCCATTTGAGTATGAGTTATGTAAACATTTATTTGAAAAAAAAAACGCAATTGTTTATTTATAGTTTTATTTAAATTAGTTCAAATAATATTTCAATCAAATAATATATAATATACAAATACTATACTATAATATAATTTTATATAATATAATATAATTTTTCAGTTTATTTTTAAAATGCACAGAATAAATCACTTTAAAATCTATATTCAAACTGCCAAAACAAAGTTGGTAATCGTACGAGTCGAATTGTAAATAACGACATGTGTATGTTAACCCAAACTAACTTATTTTTTTATTATTTGATGAGTGCGAGCGCGGTTCATGCACAGAACATGCACAAAAACTTGTATAGCTCATTACTCTTACATGAACAACTTGTAATACCTAATCATTAATTTTTTTAGTATAACGGCGAACGCGGACCATGCTCAAAACATACATAGTTACATATGTTTTGTGTGTACAATACTAATTTATATCATGCTTTTCGGTAAGGAAGAACGCGGCTCATCCGCAGTACATGCACCAAATAATTCATTCTGTTGTTACATTAATTTGTTAGGAAGGGACGAGCGCCAGCCATGCCCAGAACATACACACAAACTTGTATCATTATTTTTAACTGAAAAATTTGTTATTCTTGTATATATTTTCTGTATTATATAGCGACGAACGCGGTTCATGCTCAAAACACCCACAATAACACATGTGTTAGCAATAATAATTTATTTATATTTAGATTTTAGTAATTTATGTATTTCCTTTCTTTTGGTAAGGGAGAACACCGACCATGCCCAGAACAGGCAAACATAAATGTATTTTTGTATGTTCATAATCCAAAAAATTGTTTTTATAACCAAAAATTGCAGGTTTGCCACGCGACATGCACAAGGCATACAGAAAAGATCAAACTTCTGTGGTTGCTAAGTACTTGTACTGTGTTTGAGAACAACCGACAAGAAAAGGACATGCAAAGGCGCTAGTAGAAAATTTGAAAAGTTATATTTTTTGTGTACGTAAAACAGGCGCAAGATAAAATATTGGGCATATCTGCGCTTGTTGAACAGACGCACAGACGCGGTTTGTTTGACGGGTGGGGACTTCTCTGCCCTTTAATCATCGAATTAAAATTAGCGAATTTCCTGAATTTATAGTTTACACTTTCTGAATTTAGAATTATATATTTTCATATTTAAATGTAAAATAAATACAAAATAATTTATAATTGTTTACAATTTTTTTCTTACAATATTCGTATAATTTAAAGCTTTTAAAAATTAAAAAAGAAAACAAAACAAATTTTTTAAATTATACTATTTAAAAATTAAAAAATACCGTGACAAAATTTTTTCTCTCCATAAATTATGTTTTTATTATTTAAACAATATAAATAATTAATTGCGCACATTGTAATGTTTCTGATTTCAAATAATATATAAAAACACACATTTAAAAAAAAAAATCATCAAAATCGTAGCTGTCCCTGAGGACTTAGAAGTTGAAACCTAATTTTCCTCGACTAGAAATGAAGTTTTATTATTATTATTGAGAATTATGGCATCATAAGTTTGTCAAAAAAATGTTGTCAAGTGTGTCAAAAGAAAGATTTTTATTTATTTTTTTACCCAATTTTTTGGAAAAAAATGAAATTAATTATTTGTTTGAATGATTTATTATTATTATAGAGAATTATGTTATGGCATTATAAGTTTGTCAAAAAAATGTTGTCAAGTGTGTCAAAAGAAAGATTTTTATTTATTTTTTTACCTAATTTTTTAGAAAAAAAAAATAAAATTAATTGTTTGTTTGAAATGAAGTTTTATTATTATTATTGAGAATTATGGATTATAAGTTTTTCAAAAAATGTTGTCAAGTGTGTCAAAAGAAAGGTTTTTATTTATTTTTTACCCAATTTTGTGAGAAAAAAATAAAATTAATAGTTCGTATGACATGATATTTTATTATTATTATAGAGAATTATGGCATTATAAGTTTGTCAAAAAATAATGTCAAGTGTGTCAAAAAATGATTTCATTTAATTATTTAGCCAATTTTTTGGGAAAAAAATGTAGCTGTTTTTATGACGTACATGTAATTTGAAATAAAATTGGACATGGAAATTTTTGAATTTGTTATAGTTTTTGAAATATTTTTGGAATTTTGAAAAAGCTTGTATTTTTGATTTTGTAATAATTATTGCAATATTTTTAGAATTTCGGCAAAAGTTTTAATTTTTGATTTTGTAAGAATTTTTGAAATATTTTTAGAATTTTGAAAAATTTTTAATTTTTGATATTATTATAATTTTTGGAATTTTGAAAAAAGTTTCAATTTTTGATTTTGTAATAATTTTTGCAATATTTTTAGAATTTTGGAAAAAGTTTGAATTTTTAAGAATTTTTGAAATATTATTGGAATTTAGAAAATATTTAAATATTTGATTTTGTTCTAATTTTCGGAATATTTTTGGAATCATGAAAAAAGTTTGATTTTATTTAATTTAACAATATTTTTGGAATTTTGATTATAATTCTCCGGCAACGTATTGATGTTTCGGGTTAGTTTTGTAATAAATTTCTAAACAGAGATAAAAAATACTTGTACTTTAACAAAGAGTTATGTTTGATGTACATCGCTGCCCAAAGAGGGCGAAGTCTTGATATCACAGAGCTATGAGATTTCAGCCCCTCCATATTTTCAACTTAGAAATATCATCGCCCTGGGTGGCGTAGTGGTTAAACGTGTCTGCCAAAGGAATTGAACTCGCTCTGGCACTGATGAGGTTACGAGTTTGAATCCCAACCGAAACACGTAAAAGAGAAAAACAGAGTTTTTTTCTGAGATATTTCCAACCATACATTTGAATTGGAAAAATTCAAATTAATTCCGTAGTTACTTGAGTTTAATTGCTCACAAAATCCTGATTAAATTTAAATGTTTTTTCATTAATATTTAGCACATGGAATCCTCATGAGAACTATAATGACTGTCAATCTCCTCCTTTTCTTGATCTAAAATTGGAGCACTAGTATGACAGATTTTGCCGGAGTATTCACTACAAGTTGCGTTGCAAAAAATCCCAACTTTTCAACAGACACATAATGCACTACATCCTTTTTTGCAATTACAGAAAATCATTTTTAAAGGTTTTCCGCAGAATTTTTTTGCATTCTGGTGGGCTGCAAAGATAATTCTTATGTATTCTTATGAGGTAAACTTTTGTGAACGACGGTGTATTTCTACCACCATCATACTTTGTTCACAATAACTATCAAATACAATAGTAATTTTACTGCCGAAATTTCTTCTCAAATAATAGATGTATTCCCGGAAAAAAACTGCTGTATATGTGCCATTTAAATTTAATTTTATACAAAAGCATATTTCACAAAAGGTTTATGAACATGAAAAGCAATCAAATAAAATTTCTAAATGTACTAAATATTCTAATAATATTACCGCCGCAAGTTTTAAAGTAGCAAGAGATATTGCCAAACATGGCAAAGCATTTACGGATTTATTAAATTAACTTTTTTAAGTTGTGGTGAAACACTTTTCAAAAATTTTGAAAGCAAAGATAAAATTCTTACCGTAGCCAAGGTATGCAGTTAAGTGCAAATACCATAAGAAATTATAACATTTTTTTATAAAAATACGTGAAAATATTTCTGCGGTTGAAGTGTTTGCATTGGCAGTTGATGAGAGTACAGATATTAACTCCGAAGCCAGACTGGTAATTTCTTTGCGTTGTGCTACAGTTGGGAAAATACGACAAACTCCTATAACTAGAAACTTTGCAAGAACGAATTTTTATTTACACATTTTACGTTCGTGAAATTGTCTCCCTCCACGTTAATGCGCTCAAGTGTCACTCACGAAAAAGCAACGTTTTTATCTCTTGTAGCAAAATGTACTATTTCATAATTGGATTGGCACGCGAAAATAGCGATTATTAGAAAAAATGTTGTTTCCGCACGCCAATAAAATTCAGTTGCGAAGCCTGGTCTAGCCTGTCCCAAAAAAAAGGAACGAAATGTGATATTTCAAATTATAGACCAATAGCCTTACTCCCAGTCCTGTCTAAAATATACGAGCACTATATTAATTCACACATATTCAAATTTTTGGAAGACAGCCATTTGATATCTGACAGCCAATACGGTTTTAGAAACAAAAGATCAACAACCGATCTATTGAACTAGGTGGCACATCTTTGGAATAGTATACTTGAGAGAGGTGGTGAAACGTACGTGATCGCATTAGACATCTCAAAAGTATTTGATCGAATCTGCCATGCCAACTTGATCAACAAGCTCGTTGCGTGCGGTTTTCATTCCGCAGTCGTGAAGTTGATTCACAATTTTCTGTCTAATCGATACATCTCGGTATCTATAGATGGTTTTTTTTCTGAGTCTAAATTAATAACCGCTGGTGTACCCAAGGCTCAGTTTTATCTCCCACTTTATTTTTAATTTATATCAACGAACTGTTGCAAATCACCAGCAACCCAATAAAAAGTTTTGCAGATGATAATACACTGCACAAGTCATTCATCCCCCTATCTTCAAATGGTAAAATGCATGAACGAATAAATTCCGCCCGGAGAGACGCTGCCATAAATATAAACGAGGACCTAAAAAAAGTCACCGATTGGGGTAACAAAAATTTGCTCAATTTTAATTCCACCAAAACACAGCTATTGATTGTTTCCAGATCAAAGATCGAGTTTCCCAACGATATTTCAATTAATATATGTGACGACAAAATAGACGAATGTAAAAGCATTCGTTTATTGGGAAACACAATTTCTCGAATCAATAGTCTCGAGTGCATTCAATACACAAAGATTTTAAAAAAGCGTCCACCAACACCTCAAGACGCATGTTGTTGTGGAACCTATTTCTTAAAAGGTATCTATGTGTTGTTGTGACACATTTTGTAATTCCTTCTACACAACACTTTTTATTAAAAAAAAATGTGTGAATTCAATTTAAAAAAACGATTTTTCTCCTAAACAAATTTATTTTTTAGTTTTTCTTAAAGTGTGCAGGTTATACAAATTTTTTACACATTCTCTTTTGTTTTTCATTTACTACAAAGGCTGTGTTTTTGATTTTTATCGAAACTTGATAAAATAAAGGAGATACAAATTTAACATGGACTAGCAAAGGGAAATGAAAAGAGAAATGATAAAAATATAAAAATGTTTGTAGTGCTATGAAAACCCACCCCAAAGTAGCACAGATTATTGGACGGAAATCTACCTTTTATTGCGGCAACTTGAAGTGAGTACCTCTGAAGATGTGAAAGTGGGCGGAGTAGTTTAAAACGAAAGATGGGTCTGCCAACTGAGAAAGTATGTTACAGGTTGTAAAAAATATCATGATGTTAATGTAATAAACGAATTTCTCTAATGCCACAAATTTTAAATAAAAATTACTTTGCTTCATTAAGCTTCCAGAGCATTGCACCACAATGGCATAGGATCGAACTTACAGTAGGAATGGAAATGAGACTGGCGGTAAATTCATAATTCATTTTTTCAGTGTTGGTATTTCTATAGAATTTGTCTTAGTTTTCAGTTTGAGACACAAATTGTTTCTAAGACCCATGAATATGGGTAATGGATTTCTATTTCACTAGTGAAAGAAAATGTTAGAAAACGTAACTCCTTTTGAAAAAGATTAGCATTCCCAACTAGCATTTTATCTTCTTTGAAAACACTAAACAGTCTTCATATTTTCTTTAAAACTTCAAAGCGGTTTCGATAAAGGCCATTTGGAGAAATTTCCCCGCCTTTAACGAAGCTATGACTTGTAAAAGACTTCGGAAATAACTTCGCTATAGCCTTTTGTATGCAGTTATGCAAGCTGAATAGAATTTATGGTTTCATACGTTATAGCTTCGGTAAAGTGCTTCTAATAGCTTGTTTCAAGCAATCTTAAGAAGTCTTATAGAAGCTATTCAAAAATGTGACAAAAATATTACAATGTTTTTATATATCTACACTTTTTTAACGTAATTATTGTTATTGCTATGTTATTATATTGTGTTTTAATTTTAGTTTTTGTTTACGGTCGCATCAAGTTTCGAACTCTGGTCCTTTGATCGTTTGTCCCGCACGCTATTCAATCGGTTAATTTAAATGTTAAGAAACAATAAATATCTTCGATAGTAATTACAGTAATAATGGCTTCCATAAGACTTCCATCAATTTTAGTTTTTTAATTTAGATGTAGAAAATATAGTGTAATTTAAGGGTTTACTTTTTATGGAAAAAGGTATGTGGCATGTAACTTCAATGGGTTTTTTTACTGTGAAATCATTATCTGAGATTTACGTCCTTAAAAGATTTTGTTTCTTTTTAATAGACGTAAAAGAATGCTGACAAATCTTTTTTCTATTTGTTCTATTATAGTTCAAAGAATTTAGATATAGCAACATTACGGGGATATATTTTTTTAATCATTAACTTTTAGCGTACTTACCCCTTTATTTGAACAATATTTTTTTTTTAAATAAAAGTGTTGTAATTGGATTTCCAATAGGTATCACAACAACATGCGTACTAAGGAGCTGATGAACGCAGTTAATTTTTAAAAATGTTATATAAATATAAAACAATAACAAAAGAAGCAACGATATATCGCATCTATCCATTTGCTGTAAATTATTTTAATAGAGTGACTAAATTATGAAACTCTGTATCGCCTCGGTTTTTCCTTTTTCTGGCTCTCAGAAATTTAAAGAAAATTCATATACCATTATTTATAAAACTTAGTCAAATAATCTTTAAATTTTCTTTGTGCAAAATATGCCTAAATAATAGATTAAAAAACAAAAACCACCTTATGCACAGTACTTTCTTGCTAAAACAAAACGATTTCAATTTCGTATAAGCTTCAATTTCGTATAAACCCTTTGAAGTTACATGCCACATACCTTTTTCCATAAAAAGTAAGCCCCTGAATTATATTAGATTTTCTACATCTAAATTTAGTTGAAATAATAGGTCATTTTGACATATTTCGTTTCAGATATTGAAGCAATTATTTGATTATGACAGTTGTGCTTCTATAAGATCTGTAAACAGTTACAACCGAAACAACTACAATCCTAATGACAGCTATAACTTCTATAACCTTTTTTTGAAAGCTTTATTTAGTGTTGTGTAGATAAGTTTCGGTAAAGCTTCTAATATTAAATATAGAAGTATTTTAGAAGGTTTCATTCCGGTGGTGGGGAGAACTTCTTTGTGGAAGTTGTATCGAAACTTTATAGAAGTAAAATATAACTAGCTTTCACTTAGAAGCTTTAATGAAGCTTTATTGAATCTAAAGCTGGTATAACTCAAAATTGAGAAGTAAGTTTGTTACTTGGGTTTCGATCCATATTAAAAGCCTTACAAGAAATCCGCAAAATCCCATCATTCTTTTTTTATTTGAACACGTGATGATTTGTTGTTACACTAAAAAGTAGCAATATTTTACATCATTAACTAAAACTGCATTTACCTTACTTTCCAATACATTCCAACAGCAACACTGTTGTCGTACCACTATGAATAAATCTGGGAAGATTTCTTGTTTTCGTGACATTATCGGTGGAAGTTGAACTTTGAAATTTCGCACAACTTCTAGACACGTTGACATTGTTGATGCTTTAATGCTTTAAAAAAAACCAAACGATTGGAAAATGAATTTTATTTTAATAAAAAAGAGAAAAACTAAAATGTGATCTTAAAAATGGCAAACATATCACATTGTCATACAACAAAATGTTAACACGTGCGTATAGCTTGAATCATATTCAACAGACCAATCCAACCTTCGTTTAATTTATAAAATAAAAAATGTCTATATAAAGAAAATTAAAATCTACGTGATTTTACCGATCATGTTGATAAAAAAAATTAAATAGTGACCATATGGCTGATTTGTTCGATGACTTTGAGAATGTTACAATCACAAATTTTTCTACAAGTACAAAAAAAATCATATGTGAACGCGATTGATTGAAACTGTTGAAACTGTTTATGGTTTTAATATTTTATTGTTTAACTTCCAATTTAATTAATATTATTTTTTTATGGTATTTATTTAATTTAAAAAAAAAAATAATAGACAATTTTTAATCAGAAAAATTGTGAAAGGTTTAAACTTTCTTCTTAAAAATAAAAACGATTAAATTGCTCGACCGTGTTTTTAGTGGTATCCAAAACATATACAATTCAGGTCATCGAATATATATATTGGTTACAAAACGAGGATATAAATGGGAGCGCACGTCTACATGTGGATAACACCAAAATTCAGAAATCAACCTGAAATTCAAAACTAATTATAAATTTTTGAAAACAAATTGTCAAACTTATATTTTGAATTGTTGAGATTGGTTGGTGACTTATTTAAAACTATCCATATCCATCGAAACTATTTAGGAAAAGTAAGCCATGTAAGCATATTACTGACCACATAAATATATATAAAAGAGCACATCTAGCATTGTTTATCGGTAAATTTTTTCCCGGTGAAGTTATAGTTCAATTTTAAAAAAAAGGCGATATAAATTCAAACGAACGTTAAACGTAAAATTCTGGATCGAAGCAAGTACAAAGATGCACACTTTAAGCTATGTAAACTTGACCAATCTGAAATGATCCATGAAAGCTTAATCTATGAAAGAATATAACCAATTTTACTAAATATTAAATCAACAAAATATTAATCCAAATTGACCTGACAGCAGTGACTCGTCATCCAAAAAAACAAATAAAGCTACAGATTTGCACCTTTTGTCGAAATCATTATGATGGTCTTCGGTCGGAGTTGGGTTCCGAGTGTTTCTGCGCGTAGACCCGTTTATCTTGAGAAGCTTACCCAAAAAGGACAAAGGGGTGGCCTTGGATTTATCATTCACAAAAACCTTATCTACCGTGCAACAACATTACCTGCAGCACCGGGAACTGAAAAACACCTAGAACAACTGGGTATTATAATAACATCGGGCGATAACTCATAGCCAATGAATATTTCACCAGTAAGGAGCTGTGACACAGATTATGAACCCTTGAATGGACATTTATTTTATACTTGAAACTGTCTAATTCTCAGAGATGTGAATGCTCACGATGATCTAGGGCGCTCACACCTGAAAATTGATTCACGAGGAGAAAACATTGCTGATCAAATCAAATTGAAGGCTCAAATTTTGAAGCCCTTAAACAACTAAAACCAACAACGGGTAACAATTATGACTCGTACTATTCTTCAGATGTTACCCTGGTGAGAATGTCACTAATGACAATCGCTGAATGGAGAACTAAAATTGGGTTGGGATCAGACCACATGCCGATCACCATCACCTTAAGTCGTTCCATAAACCAAATAAAATCTAAAAAGCGGACTTAATTTCCAAAGAAGAAGTTGATAATGCAATAAAGAAAATTAAGCCATCAAAAGCTATAAGACCCAATGGCATCTCAGCCATCATGCTCAAACACATTGGACCCAAATAGCAAAAAGAGCAAAAAAGAGTTTTCTCTTCAATTCAAATTACTTCCTTAGTTACTTGAGTTCAATTACTCACAAAATCCCGAGTAACTAAAAAGAGTTTGATTACAAAACCTAGCGTTATCACATTGCCATTGCAACAACAGCCGAAACCCAAAACTCATATAAAGGAAATCAACACTTTTTATTTACATTTAAATCTGCAGTACAATTCACTTCTAATTGCATTGTAATTCAGCTTTCAAGTATTACTACAACAATAGCTGTGTTGTTTTGATATCAATAAAATATTAAGTTTATTCTTTTTTATAAAAACATTTTTGTTTTTTCGTAGTTTGACCCGCATTTTGTATTCAATTATTCTGTATTTCCATCAGGCTTTGGCAAACGAACTTTAAAAAAAAATAAAGGTTAACATATGACACATTAATTGTTTTCAATCATTTCGTTTTTTAGACTACCGACATTTTTAATTTTATTTTGCATAGTTAGGTTATTTAATAGAAGCTGCTTTTCATTTATTTGATTTATATCTGCTTTGCAAAATATTTATTGTTTTCATTTTTGTGCGTGGTATTTCTATTGCTTTTTCGATCCTATCATTTATAAACGAGCCATTTAGATACGTATACAATAAACATTTATACAAGACAATCATTGTAGGTTGTATTACTACAAAAGTTGAGTGTGTGATTACTGTGTACTAAACTGTGTGAACTTAACATTAAAAATTACAATTAGATGAATAGAACATCTAGCCAATAGATTTTCTCGTACTGTCACTGATGTTATTTGTGTTAACACGTTTTTTCTTAGATTTTTTCATAAAAAACAATAAAATTATTTGTAAGCGACTCATCCTTTCTAATATAATTGTGTTGATAAACAAAAGGAATGATAATAAAAACAATGCAATTGTAGTGTATAAAATCGATATTAATGATATTAATGAAATCGATGTAAATAATATAACAAATGTATATATGAATAATAAATTTCGCAATTATCAATAAAACAACATTTGGAGTAATTATGTAACATAAGGGGTATAAACTAAAGAACATGCTGTTGTATTTGGATTGCTAAGGATCCAAAAATCATTTAAAGCCATAAAGTATCAACCCAAGGCAAACATTGGAGATCAGATCCATTCCTGGTGACCAGCCGACAGAGGAACACAACGTGAGCATTTTGTAATTTTAGTTTAGAATATTTAATTATTTAATTTTAAGTGCAATTAAAAACAAAAAAAGAAACTTGATTCTGTAAAAATAGATATATGGTTGATAGGCTCAAAACATTCTGTTTTATACCTGCATAAGAAACTAATTTTTCTTAATATAGACAAAATTCCATTGTCATTTATACAAACAAAATAATTTAAATTTAACATTAGCAGTTTCGAAAAAATATTTAATTTATAAATTCAATCCAATCAACAAACGACAGTTAGATAAAATATTTTTTTTTTTTACTTAAGAATAATAATTCGTAAATTTTTTTTTTTTCAAATTTCTTTAAATTAATAGCATGCACAAAATAGTAGAAATTTTAATAGTAACCGCACTGTTGGGCGTCATAATTCCAGTGACGGCAACAGCGCTACAATAGCTAAAGAAATTTTTTTCGCCTCAGCACTCTTTCTTCTTGTCGCCATCGTTTACAGGATGTGGAAAACCAGCTGCATGTTCCCTATAGTATTGGCCATGGATCCCCATGCTGACGCTAATATTCGAAGAAAACGTTCCTTCACGGAAGAAGAGCTACAAGCTCTAATTAATGAGAGAGCGTCAGCACTCATGGCCGAAAAAGACGCAGCCCAGGGAACCTCCGCCAGCAAAACAAGCCCTCAAAATGTTACCCCTTCTTGTTCTTCGGAACCATTACTTCAAGGCAACCCAATCCAACCAAATTTCGGTTAAAGTTCCACCCTTTTGGCAAAGTCAGCCAGATACTTGGTTCGCCATTCTGGAAGAACAATTCCGTATTTCTCGCATCAAATCTCAAGATGCGAAATACGGATACGTTCTTAGCGTTCTCACCCCAGATATTTCTTCACTAATCTGGGACGTCTTAAGTGCACCTAAGGGAGCAACACCATACGACCAAGTTAAAGCAGCTCTTCTAAAACGTCTAACATCTAGCACTACTGAGCGCATCAGAAGCCGTTCGTACAGCACTAGCCGTTGTCGAACTCGATCTTGCTAAAACAGCCGAACTGGCTGATGGCATCTACGCTGCTCATGGAGGATTATCTGTCATGGCAGTCACCTCTTCCCATAACGAAATTGCTTCCTTGACTGCGAAGTTCAACGAACTCCAGTCAACACTTATGAATGCTATCTCAGCAAACAACTTTCAAAGTAGAAGTAGGTCCAAGGACCAAAACTACACCCCTAGTCGCTTCCGCTCTCGCCCAAGATCTAGGTCTAGGGTACAAATTTTTGATGGTGAATGTTACTATCACCATAAACTCCAGCAAGATGCCAGACGCTGTGACCCGAAGTGTAAGCACTTCAAACCACGCAGCAAAAATTCATCACCAACACCTACCACTGCAAAAAAAACAGATGGCTCGTCACAAGTGGCGGCATGTGACAACAGCCAATCTCATCACCGCCTTCTCGTTTATGATCGGATTTCACGAAAATCCTTTTTAGTCGATACAGGGGCCGAAGTGTCTGTTCTTCGCTACTGTGGAAGAAAAATTATCTAAACTTTCTGATTTCCCACTCTTCGCAGCGAACGCTACCAAAGTCAGAACATATGGTACACGAACCCTCGAGCTAAATATTGGTCTCAGACGATCGTTCTGTCAGACCTTTATTATCGCGGACGTTACCATGCCTATACTTGGCGCTGACGTTTTATATAAGTATGGTCTTTTAGTGGATATCAAAAACCGACGACTTGTCGATCCACTAACCAACTTATTCGCTGTAGCTGAAATCTCCACTTCTCCAGTCCCAACTTTAACTACAATCGACAATTCGATTGACCCTTCTGTCGTCAACATTCTACGGAATTTTAAAAATTTAACTTCTGCAAGTGATCTTGCTTTACAAGTCAAACATAACGTTACACATGTTATTGAAACTCGTGGTCCTCCCATTTCTTCAAAGTACCGTAGACTAGCTCCGGGAAAATTGGCGATAGCCAAGACCGAATTCGACACCATGCTGGCTTAAGGTATTTGTCGACCTTCTAACAGCCCATGGTCGTTTCCTCTCCACCTCGTCAAAAAGAAGAACGGCGGGTGGAGACCTTGCGGTGATTACTGTTCTCTAAATAATGTCACTACTTCAGACAAATATCCCATTCCTCACTTGCAGGACTGCACTCAACAACTTCATGGATGCAACATCTTTTCTACAATTGATCTCGTTCGTGCCTATCATCAAATTCCTATTGATGAGCACGACATTGCTAAAACAGCAATATCCACACCGTTCGGACTCTTCGAATTCGTTCGAATGACATTCGGATTGCAAAACGCTGCGCAATCATTCCAACGGTTCGTGCATTCAATGTTAAGAGACCTCGATTTCTGCTTCATCTATATTCTCGAGCGTGTTTCTAACGCAGGTCTCATCATCAACGTTGAAAAATGCCACTTTGCAAAAACCAACGTTGACTTCTTAGGACATCACATTGACTCGACTGGAATTAAGCCGACTTTAGAACGTGTAGATGCGATCAACAATTTCGATCGTCCAGAAACCGTTAGGCAACTCCGTCGTTTTCTAGGTATGATAAATTTCTACCGTCGATTCATACCTCATGCTGGTGGCAATCAAGCCATACTCAATGATTTTCTAAAAGGTTCCAAAAAGAATGACTCGTTTAGTCATTCAATGGTCCGAAGACGCCATTCAGGCCTTCGACCTGTGCAAGCGGCAACTCGCCGAGGCAACAACTCTTGCCCATCCCTCGCACACTGCCCAACTTGCGGTAATGGTCAATGCGTCTGATAAAGCACTTGGCGCGGTAGTCCAACAAAAAATCAACAACTGTTGGACACCTCTCAGTTTCTTCTCTGTTCGACTAAACGAGTCGCAACAGAAATACAGCGCTTATGATCGCGAACTTGTATCAGCTTATTCTGCTATCAAACACTTTCGGTATCTTCTTGAAGGCAGAACCTTCACTCTCTTCACCGATCATAAGCCTCTTATCTACGCTTTGTCGCAGAACCCTGCCAAAGCAAGTCCTCGCCAATTCAGGCATTTAAATTTTATCAGTCAATTCACGACTGATATCCAACACATTGCTGGGATTGAAAACGTAGTTGCAGATACACTTTCTCGTAACGATCAACTATCAATACCAGAATGTATTAATTATGACGAAATTACTGATGCTCAGTTCGATGACTGCGAACTAAAGGAATTAATGGACAATAGCTCCACACTTCAATTCCGTTCTTTTCCATTAAATTTTAGGCAATCTTCTAAAACAATTTTATGCGATACATCTTCAGGTAACCCTTTCCGTTTTTAACAGCCTACACAATTTATCCCATCCAGGGGTTAACAGTTCTGTCCGACTCCTTACGGATAAGGTCATTTGGCCATCCATTAAAAAGGACGTCAAACAAATGGCACAGAACTGCCTGGCTTGCCAAAAGGCCAAAGTTTCTAGGCACACACAATCTTCTTTGGGTAACTATGCCCCAACTTCTCAACGATTTTCCGAGATACATATGGACAGAATTGGTCCACTTCCTTCTTCTGAGGACAAACGCTACTGTGTCACAATTATTTACCGTTATTCTCGCTGGCCTGAAGCCATCCCCATCTCGGATATCACTGCTGAAACGGTAGCCTCAGCACTCTACTCTAATTGGATCGCACGTTTCGGAGTACCTTCAGTAATCGTCACTAATCAGGGCTCCCAATTCGAATCCAATCTCTTTGGTGAGTTGTCTAAACTCCTAGGTTTCGAACGCAAACGCACTACCAGTTACAACCCTAAATGTAACGGTCTAATCGAACGTTGGCATCGAACACTAAAATCTGCTATCATGGCTTACGACAGGACAGACTGGACAAGGATATTACCGTCAATCCTACTTAGTTTACGAACCATTTTGCGCGAAGATTTCCAATCTTCATCTGCGGAACTAGTTTATGGTATGCAAATCCGTCTTCCTGGAGAATTTTTCAGCAAAAATACCAATTTCATTCCACAATCTGATCTTGTTTCACAATTGAAACAACACTTCGATCACCTTCGTCCCATTACCGCATCAAGGCACTCCTCCGAAAAAGTTTTCGTTTTCAAAGCACTTGATACTTGCTCTCATGTCTTCTTACGCACCGACTTAATACGTAAGTCGCTTCAGCCTCCATACGAAGGTCCATACCTAGTCATCAGTCGCGATAAAAAGAACTTCGTCATTGATCGCAAAGGTCAACACATGCGAGTCTCCATCGACAGATTAAAACCTTATTTTAGGTCAGAATCTGAAGATATCTCGACTCAACCTCCATCGTCTTCTAGTACAACGCCTAGTCACGCTGACGAAAGATTGTCTGCTACAGACAACGTCCAATCTACTTCTTCGGACATTTTCAATTCTGTACCTTCTACTTCCACAAACACCGGAAACAACAACACAGACGCCACTAAGTCGACTAGAAAGGTAAGATTCGACCTTACACCTCAATCTTTCACCTTCAACCCTTCCGCTACAACTACCCGAGCAGGTCGAACTACTAAAACTCCTGCTCGCTTTCTTAATGCTACGGCATACTAAATCTTCTTTCTCTCTTTTTCTTAACGTCCCATCTACGATGGCACTGCTGTTGTATTTGGATTGCTAAGGATCCAAAAATTATTTAAAACCATAAAGTATCAACCGAAGGCAAACATTGGAGATCAACATCCATACCTTCACTGTTCATAAATACACATCATCTTTGAACCCATTCTTCATCATACTAAATAATGAATCCAAGATCGATAATAATAACCGTAATAATAAGAAGTAATAACGAAAGTCTTATAGTAAAGCCGTATAGTTACGAGCAACAACAACATATAAAATGAAAATTATGTAACTTAAACCCCTACTGTTCTTATGAAACATATAAATAAAAAAACTGCACTAAATTAAGAAATAAATGTAACATCATTGAAAAATAAATCAAACTTAAGAATTACAGAAGACATCAATGTGTGGAAATAAAACACACGTGGTTTTGAATAGACAAAAATAATAAAGTAAACAGTAAAAAAAACTCGCGATGTCAATTTGGTTGTTGAAATGAGATCTATTATAATTAAAGGATGTTTGTTCTCTGATATTGTAGTTTTTACAGAATGTGAATGGTTTTTATGTTCATATAAATAGATTTTAAGAATATCATCTTAGAATTTATTGAAAGACATATGCTGAACGATTCACCTTAACCAGCTGCATAAGAATATTGGTTGAAGAGAACAGAACCTTACAGTACAAACTAGATAAAGAACTATTTTTATTATGTAAATTTCTAGCAGTTTGATTGAATTTAGTTAATTTTAACTCTGAGCGAATTTCGATTCAGAATACTAGGTTTCCGGATTCTAGGTAGGGTGAGTTCTGAGGCTTTAGTCTTTTGACAGCAATCTTAAACGGACCGGATAACAGGCGCAGAAACAACGATTTTGGTATTTTGCTAGTTAAGAAGGTGGTTGAAATGGTAATCTATTAGGAATAAAGATTCAACCAAATAAAGCCAGATTAGAAATAGAATAAATATAAACAGAATAGTAGAATAGAAATAGAATAACACCCCATATTACTGAAGGTGTGTCACATCAGGTGACATTACTATAGTCATGTCATACGTCGCATAAAAATTGGTATTATTGAAGTCGATAAAAACGGTCACGACTAAAACTAAAAATTCTGAAACGAAAAAACTCCAAAACTAAAAACAACTGACACTTTACGTTCTTCAATTTCACATAATAAGTATACATAAAATAGTTATATAGTTAGTTATATTGTCGAGCCGAAACTTAAAGATACCTTCATCAGCATTTAAACATTTAAAATAATAGCCTAAAAAGCTTCATAAAGCGTCAAATAAGTTGCACTATTTTCCATTGAGCTTATCATTGGTTCTAAGCATATCCTACTTTGACCTAGCCTCTTTCATTGCGACTAAGGGCAACATGATAAGGTATACGAAAAATATATTGTAAAATAATTATTAATTTCATTAGCCGAAAGAACACGAGTTTGTCTCTAACTATTATACTCAGGAGAGAATGTAGCTGGATTGACTCTGAAAAGTGCTTAAAATACCATGCATGACAATAAATTAAATGTTTCCAATTATATGTTTGCAACAAAAATTTGATAATAATTGTTTGTTGATAAAGTTTTTATTAGTTTCTTATTCAGATTAGTCCCAAAACATCGAGAAACGCCAGAAAACTGTGCATACGATTGAAACAAATATTAAACAAACAAACAATAGTATATTAAGAAACTAGTTTCATAATCGACGATTTTATCGCACGCAATCTGTTTAGAAAACGACCCGCGCAGCGGGGAGTTTTCTAAAGGATAAGTGCGATAAAACGTCTTATGAAACGAGTTTTTTATACTATTTTTTCTATTTTGCATTTTTTGTCTTGAAATTTTAAAAAATGTGTATTTTATTAAAAAATAGTCAATTTAAAATTTTGTTATTATTACTAATTATTTTAATTAATTAAAATATTTAACAGTAATTTAGATTTTATTATTTTGTTTTTCCTCAATTTACCCCGATTGATTGAATATAATTTTTATTATTAAATCTATATATTTCGGGCTAGGCCCATCTTCAGGATTATTAATAAAAATAATAAAAAATTATATCACAATAAGAAAATAAAGTTTTTGACATAAATTATATAAACAAAAAACGATATACAATTTAACATGAGTTACTATGTTATAATTAACTTAAAAAATGGTAATCAAGTGAAAAGCTTAAAGTTACTTTAAATTTTAGAACAATCGGATTAAATTAAAATAATTATTCGAAAAATCCTTCTTATCACTTTTAAAATTACAAATTGTTTCCTCATTTTTTATGATTTGGCACACCTCGTGTATCTGTAATTTAGTTTTATTTCTTTCCTTAGAAAAAAATTTGAACATCATCGAATTTAAATTCATGTTTATTTTCTATAGAATGTTTAGCAAGTGCAGAACAATTATTAGTAACTGAAGTTTTTTTAGAATCATATTTATGTTGATCCATACGAACACCTAATTTTTGAATTGTTTCACCAATATATGTTGTGTTACAGTTATTACAATCAACCTTATAAACAACACCACTATGTTGTTCTTTAGGTATTTTTGATTTTGAATTTGTAAAACTATAACTATTTTTATTTTTAGGCCTCATAGCCATTTTAATATTAGGAACAAACTGTGAACAAGATCAAACAGCTAATAATATGGTATCAAATAATGAAAATTTAAATAAATATGCATCATTAACTTATGTTCCGGGTCTAAGCGAAACACTTTCTCGCTCTTAAGAACTGGCATGTTTCGAAGGAAGCTTCTAGGTTTGATCATGCATATATATGTTTCAACATTTAACACTACCCAAAGAGCATCCAGTACTTTAGAAACCATAGAAAAACCAACTGGGAACTTTACACAACATATCTCCATGATAATGTAAATAGTTGCGACAGTATCAACTCCACATTTGAGCTTGACTCTGCAGCAAATAATTTGCAAGAAATTATCACTGAGGCATACAACCTTAATACTCCAACAACTCAATCCAAAAGATGCAGAGATGTACCTTGGTGGAATGGTAATTTGGAGAGGAAAAGGAATAAAGTTCGCAAGCTTTTTAACAGAGCAAAAACAACAAATAATTGGATAGAGTACCGAGTAGCTCTAACCAATTATAATAAAGAACTCAGACAATCAAAAAGAAATAGCTGGAAAGAGCTCTGCAATACGATAGATAATCTGCTTGCTGCAGCTCGACTTCAAAAATGGATGTCGTCTGATCACACAAACCCTCTAGGCTCAATCTGCAGACCAAGTGGTACGTATACCACCAGCTGCATTGAGACACTAGATACTTTACTTCAAACCCACTTTCCGGGCTCAATAGAATGGAGCACGGAAGATAATGCCAACGAAGACGTACATCTTCTAGATCCTGCAAATAAAAGTAATGCAGATCTTTTAGCCAATACAATTTTCACCCCCAAGCGAGATGGGCTATAGAATCCTTCGGTCCATATAAATCTCCAGGAGGTGATGAAATTTTTCCGGTATTTCTGCAAAAGGGTCTAACAATAATTCTTCCATATCTCATGCGTTTGTTCAAAGCAAGCTTTCGTCTCGCTTACATTCCTTAGATATGGCGAGAAACTAAAGTTGTTTTTATACCCAAGCCAGGAAAAAAACCAAATGAAGCCAAATCATACAGACCCATAAGTCTTACATCTTTTCTATTAAAAACAATGGAAAAGATTCATATTGTAAGTTTGTTTCGCCGGGAGTATATTTATTAATTTTTTCTTTTGTATTTCCTCAATTAAAACCCCGTTTTCAATATATATTAATACTTGTTATTTAATTGATCAATATATATTGATTAATATATATTGAAAACGGGGTTTTAATTGAGGAAATACAAAAGAAAAAATTAATGGAAAAGATGTTGGATTATCACATCCGTCATGTATGTCTTAAACAAAACCCTCTCAGACTGGGAAATCTACTGAAACGGCGTTACACAAAATTGTGAAAGAAATTGAGAGCACCCTAAACTATAACGAGGCACTTGTATGTACATTTATGGACATACAAGGAGCCTTTGACAATGTTCACTTCAATGCTATCATTGAAATGGCCACAGAAAAAAATATAAACCCGCATATCGTTGCGTGGATTATCAAGATGCTACAGAGTCGGAAGATAACGGCTACACTAGGTGATTATTCAGTGACTGTTACTGCATCTAGAGGCTGCCAGCAAGGGGGCGTGCTCTCTCCGCCGGTGGCTGATGATCTCCTCACTAAGCTAAATGATTCCGGCTTCAACACTGTAGGCTATGCCGACGACTTGGCAGTCATGGTTAGAGGGAAACGTGACTCCATTGTCGCTGGTCGAACCCAGACAGCTCTTAATATTGTATCAAAGTGGTGTAACAGATTGGGACTGTCGATCAACCTCCAAAAAACAAGCATTGTCGTTTTCACAAACAGGAGAAACTTTAATTTCAGTGCTCCTGTTCTAAACGGCGATCCAATACAAACATCAAAAGAGGTTAGATATTTGGGTGTGATCCTGGATAGCAAACTAACCTGGAACTCACACCACGAAATATATAAGGCAAACAAAGTTTTCTTCACATGTAGAAACCTGTTTAGGAAAACATGGGGTATTAGCCCAAAAATGATACTTTGGTTGCACCAAAGTATTATAAAACCAATTCTAACATATGCAGCATTAGTTTGGCCTAAAACGCGCCAAATAACTGCTCAAAATATGTTTACAAAAATACAAAGGCTTGTGTGTCTCAGTGCCACAGGTACTTTCAAAACCACGCCAACGTCGGCAATGGAAATTCTTCTAAAGCTTTCTCCATTGCACCTACATGTTAAATCTGTAGCAGTGTTGAACGTTCATAGACTGCAGCTCACAGAAGGGTTTAAGCCGGGTAGTCTAACCGAACACCTTAAAATTCTTTCTGAATTACAAGCTGAACTGCATACATACCATATTTCGGATTGTATACCAAAACAATAGATTTAGACAGGCACTTTGATGTCAAGATATTGGCCGGAGATCGTATTAAAAACTACATACGGTCACTGCCACATAACGCCAGCATCTGGTACACAGATGGTTCTCGAACCAATATGGGAACAGGAGCAGGAGTGTTTGGTCCTAGAACAAAACAAACGGTTGCCTTAGGCACCACAACAACCATATTTCAACCCGAAATTTTTGCCATTAGCAGTTGCGCTTTGCTATGTGCTGAAAGAAAATACCAAAATATTGAAATATATATATTATCTCTGACAGCCAAGCAGCACTCTTGGCACTAAAATCTACGCGCTTTGATTCAAAACTGGTATGGGAATGGCGAATGCTACCAAAATCTACTAAACATTTCCTGCAATAATATAGTAACACTTGTGTGGGCACCTAGCCACACAGGAATGCAAGGAATTGCTATCGCTGACGCTTTAGCAAAGCAAGGTGCCAATAAAAAGTTTGTTGGACCGGAACCATGCTTTGGAATGGCCAAGAATTCGCTCAAAAGCACAATCCAAACATGGGAACAGGAACAAAATGCTAAATTATGGAGAAGCAGAGAGGGACTAGTACACTCCAAGAAGTTTCTAGGTAACCTCCCTGTTTCACCCTTAAAAACAATCGACTTAAACAGAGAAACAGAGAGTCTCTTAGAATTTTAACGTGGTGCGTTACTGGGCATGGTCCTTTAAACCATCATCTTAACAAAATGGGCCCCGTTGTTTCTGATAGCTGTAGATTTTGCTACTCGGACGCGGAAACCATGGAACACATCATCTGCAGCTGTCCTGAACTCTCTTGGCACAGATACAACCAACTTGGTCATAGAAGACTAACACTTCCATTACCACAAAACGTCACTCCAATTGAGCTAATTAATTTTATTAAAAGTCTCAACTTGAATGACAGAATACAACCAGTAAGGGCACAGACGATGACTGACTAATAACACAATCAGGGTAAGCACAATAGACCTTCAGGTCGCAGTGCTAATTGAACTGCAAGTCTCAAGGCCCTCCAATAAAAAAAATCTATGTTGTTTATGCCTTATAATTTCATTAAAAAGCCCTAATTTTTGAAATATTATCTGAAATAATAAAATATGAAGGGGAATCTCAAGCTCTGAGATATCAAGACTTCGGTGTGGGTTAAGGATTTTGATATAGTTTTCGGCAAAAAGGTTTTTAGTTTTGGGCAGCGATGTATATCAACAAAACTATTTGTTAAAGTACTTGTATTTTTTATCTCTGTTTAAAAATTTATTACAAAACTTACACGAAACATCAATACATTGCCGGAAAATTATAACAGATCATATGTTAACATAATTTAGTGAAAAGATTATACAATCAGCAAACTACTCAAATACCTCTCCATTTAGCGTTTCGAGAATATATTACAAAATCATCTCGAACAGCAGCTAACAACGATAGAGAATCGTTAATTAATTCTATCAACGAAGACCTAGAGCGTATAATGCAATGGGGAGAGACAAATCTTGTTGAGTTTAACCCAGTCAAAACCAAATTGTGTCGCCTTTCACGGATGGAACGACATAAAGACTTCCCTATTATGATAAACCACGAGGAATTACAAGAGGTTAAATCGATTAAACTTCTCGGAGTTGTCATTGAAAGTAACATGAAATGGAACAAACATGTATTCGGTCTAGCAAAAACTGCAAAGCAAAAATTAGGATTCTTGAGTCGATGTAAAAAGTTTTTCAATCCTGATCAAATTTTGCTGATCTATAAGTCCTTTATTCGTCCATGTATGGAATACTGCTATCATGTTTGGAGAGGTGCTTGTCAGTCTACAATAAAATGTCTAGACTCTGTACAGAGAAAGGCAATACGGTTGATTGATAAACATGAGTTGATTGATCAACTTGACTCGCTCCAACACCGAAGAAACGTTGCAGAACTGTCAATCTATTATAAATACAATTTTTATAATTCATCCTTTAGAGAAATCCAAAACATCCTCCCATCGTGTGTGCAGTACAACCGACAAACACGAACTTCAGAAATGTCCCAACCATTTGCTGTCCAGATATCCCGTTGTAGAACAGTTTCTTTTCAGAACGATTATTTCAATAGAGTAACCAAAAGTGGAACTCATTGCCCCTCTTAGTTTTTTCCTGACGAATTCGCCCCTCAGACATTTAAAGAAAATGTCCATTGTCATTTAAACAACTTACCTAGCTATTTTTCTATCCTCATTCCTTTCTTTTCCCTTTTCCCAACCTCATTATTTCCCAGTTGACATGGTATCTACGGATATTCAAAGAGTCTAAATAATGAATATTTCATTTTTAGTGTGCTAAACATGTCCAACTAATTAATAAAAATAAAATTCAAAAATTTCCATGTTCAATTATATTTACGTCATAAAAACAGATAAATTTTTTTTTCCAAAAAATTATCTAAAAAAATAAATGAAATCAGTTTTTGACACACTTGACAATATTTTTTTGACAAACTTATAATGCCATAATTCTCTATAATATAATAATAATAAAATTTCATGACAAACAAATAATTAATTTTATTTTTTCCCAAAAAATTGGGTAAAAAATAAATAAAAATCTTTCTTTTGACACACTTGACAACATTTTTTTGACACACTTTTAATGCAATAATCTAGATTTTGATGTCACATACCAATCCCGACCATCAAGATTTACATTAACATACCAATCCCGACCATCGTAATCACTTAAAATGAAAGTGTTTTAAGCAACTTTTATGAGGACATGGTTTTTAGTTATGAGCAGCGATGTATATCAAACATAACTTTTTGTTAAAGTACATGTATTTTTGATCACTGTTTAGATATGTATTACAAAACTAACACGAAACATCAATACGTTGTTGGAAAATTATAACAGATCATATATTAACATAATTTAGTGAAAAGATTATACAATCAGCAAACTAGTCAAAAACCTCTCCATTTAGAGTTTCGAGAAAATATTCCAAAATTTTAAATTCATATTTCTTTCAAAATTCCAAAAATATTGTAAAATAAAAAATTCAAACTTTTTTCAAACAAAATTCTAAAAATATTTCAAAAATTATTACAAAATCACAGATTAAAACTTTTTTAAAAATTCTAAAAATATTGCAAAAATTAAAACAAAATCCAAAATTGTAACTTTTTCCAAAATTATAAAAAATATAATAAAATCAAAAATTTTAAATTTTTCCAAAAATATTCCAAAATTTCTTACAAAATCAAAAATTGAAACTTTTTTCAATATTCTAAAAATATGTATATATAAATTCAAAAATTCTATTTATTTTTCAAAATTCTAAAAATATTCCAAAAATTAAAATAAAATCAAAAATTTAAACTTTTTCAAAATTCTAATAATATTCCAAAAATTCTTAAAAATTCTTAAAAATTCAAACTTTTTCCAAAAATTATAACAATATCAAAAATTGAATCTTTTTCCATAATTATAAAAAATAAAATAAAATCAAAAATTTAAAATTTTTCAATATTCTAAAAATATTCCAAAAATTCTTACAAAATCAAAAATTGAAACTTTTTCAAAATTCCAAAAATATTTCAAAAATTTTAACAACTTCAAAAATGTCCATGTCCAATTTAATTTTCAATTACATTTTCAGCAAACTATTCAAAAACCTTCAATTTAGCGATTCGAGAAAACATTACAAAATCACAAATTCATATTTCTTTCAAAATTCCAAAAATATTGTAAAAATTATAATAAAATCAAACTTTTTTCAACATTCTAAAAACATTCCAAAAATTATTAAAAAATCAAAATTTGAAACTTTTTTCAAAATTCCAAAAATTATAATAAAATCAAAAATTTAAAATTTTTCAAAATTCCAAAAATATTCCAAAAATTCTTACAAAATCAATAATTAAAACTTTTTCCAAAGTTCTAAATATATTGCAAAAATTATTACAAAATAAAAAATGCAAACTTTTTTCAAAAATTCCAAAAATATTCCAAAAACTATAACATATTCAAAAATTTCCATGTCCAATTTCATTTTCAATTACAGTTAAGTCATAAGAACAGCTACATTTTTTTTCCCAAAAAATTGGCTAAAAAAATCAATGAAATCATTTTTTGACACGCTTGACATTATTTTTTTGACAAACTTATAATGCCATAATTCTCTATAATAATAATAAATTTTCTTGTCATACAAATTATTAATTTTATTTTTCTCCAAGAAATTGGGTAAAACAAAAATAAAAATCTTTCTTTTGACACACTTGACAACATTTTTTTGACAAACTTATAATGCAATAATCTAGATTTTGGTCTCACATACCAATCCCGACCATCAAGATTTCTCCAAATTCAATGTTCCTACTCGTAATCACTTAAAATGAACGTTTTTTAAGCATATAATTTCAAATTTGCATATAATTTCAAAAAAATCGTCAAGTGTGTCAAAACAAGGACACACTTGACGATTTTTTTCACACACTTCCGGTACAGTTATCGAACACATCGTCCTATCGGCTCTTCCCATTGAGTAAACCTATTTTAGAAAAAAAAAATTTTGAAATCCGTTCAGCGGTTTTCTAGATTTCGTCTGTTGTGACCGCCGACAGACAGACATACATTTTTTATTGCTTTTTTAGAATCAGTAGGTCCTAAAACGTCGAGAAATGCCATAAAAAGTGGGGGTAAGAATTTTACTTTGAGCTCATGAATGTAATACTTATAGGTCTTTCAGGACAGAAGTAATATGCAAATTTCCTTGTTTTGACACACTTCCTATTTTTCTAATCCTATTTTTAGAAAAAAAAAATTTTGAAATCCGTCCAGCGGTTTTCTAGATTTCATAGTTCGTGACGGCCAGCAGGCAGGCAGACAGACATACATTTTTTTTTTGCTTTCTTAGAATCAATAGGTCCTAAAACGTCGAGAAATGCCAAAATAGTGGGGGTAAGAATTTCACTTTTAGCTCATAAATGCAATACTTAGGTCTTTCAGACCGAAGTAATTTTAGACCGAAGTAATATTTAATTAAAACTTATGGCAAATAGTTGACACGAGATGCTGTAGTGCTATTTTAGCTAATCATGGGAACGATGTCAATTGAAAATACCACACTGGACACACCACCGATCGATGCGGAAATAAAGTACTAGCAATTCGCAAATTATTTGATAACGAAAATTGATACAATCTCTCGCCATTATCATACGAATCCAAATGCAGACTGTTGGGACCCATCACATTTTCAATTTAGAGATTTATCTTCCAATCTCCCAATAAAAATCGCCAAGAACCACAATGAAGTAGCGTGTTGGTGTTTGTTTCATAACCTCTTCCATCGTTATGTAGAAAGTATCTTTCTTGTCGATGGTCTTAGCTTCAGTGGGTGCAATGTGCAGCAATGAGATATTGTTGTATGTTCCGCGTACCCGTACGGCACCATCACGACTTCGTATATGCGAGCACTTCTTCTGATCTAGAGTCTAAAGGGTTGAAAGGGCATAACAAACAAGTATAGGGAATTTAACATAAATAAAACCAGAATATATATTATATAGTGTTTTTAACTACAGTAAATAAATTTGAAATGAATAAATTTTTGATATTTGATATTTGAATGAATTTTAAAAATTGTCATAATCATTATTCTAAAATAATGCTCGAAATCATAATTAGGTGTCTGGTATCTATCAAACAGTCTTCAAAACTTAAAGTCACAAACCCAAGTTTAAGCGATTAATAGCTTAATTAATAGCCAAATTATGTTGTACTATATCTTAAAAATATTATACCAAAACCAATTCAAATATCTAGTTGTTCAGTACTTGATACGAATTAACATTTATTTAGCTACTTTTGAGTAATGCAATAAAAAAAAAATATTGTAAACTAATAATAAAATTTAGTGAGATACCTCAGCTGAGATTATCCACAGCAGAACTGGAAAAACTATTTTTAATAAAAATAGCTATTCTGTTTGAATCAAAAAGTTAAAATAAAAATTAAAATGTAATAATAAAGAAAGCAGCTGAGGAACACATTTTTTTTATATATTTTGTATTAAATACAGTTTATTTTTTTTTTAAGTTTTATATATTATTTTTGTCAATACAGCTGAAAACAATTTTTCTTATTCTTAAAATATTTCTTTTAAGAAATGATGCACACGTGTGAATTTTTTTTATTATGATTCCTTTCATCCTTCTTTATTGTAATTTGTATGAAATCAAAATAGAATAATTATAGTAGAGGAAATACCATTTTTTATGACTTTAATACTATTGATTAAAACGTATTATGTTGTATTTTTCAAGTATATAGACTTAGATAGACGACCAGTGGGCCAAGTTCAGAACATTCACACTCCCGTATTTGAAATAGGGTAATTAACAATGAAATTGAGATCTTTACTCCAGTTTATAATCTTGGTGACAAAGGTTTAACTACCGTCTACCAAATGAGATCAAAGTATTAACATTGCCAGAGATTCGTAGATGAAACTACCTCCACAATAGACAAAGCAGTACATCCTCCACTCAGTGACTATACACAGAAAAAAATGAACTGGAATATTTATATAATTAGAATTAACTGATTCTAAATCAGCATTTTACTCAAAATATATCACTTGTGAAAATGGTTTTTTTCCACTAGTGTAAAATCATTTTTGCTGAATAACAAATTGTGGTTGCTATGGTATTTTCATGTAATGTTATAAAATGTTTAAATTAAAGCAACCACGAAAAAATACAATATGAATTTTGAATGTTATGTTGCCGATTTCTAATTTAATAATTTATAATAACCATCGTTTAATTATTTACCATCGTAGACATTCTATTTCCTACCCGAGATGAAAAAGTTTTACATTTACGTGAACAAATTCACACTCACGAAAAACAAAAAAATGCAATATATATTTTTAATATCGTTCTTACTCGTTTTAAGAGCAAAACTTTTATTTATTTCATTTTACATTTTTGAAATCGATTTGATTTTTATCCATATCCGGAGTCCTTTTATTCTTTATCCTATTTATCTTTATCCTATATCATCCTATCATTATTTATTTTAAAAACAATATGTACTTGGATAACTGGATAAATAATCTATTTTTAATACGATGGAAAGCAACCAATTTGAAACAAAAATTAACTGTGTGAGTATTTGAAAGTACTTATATATTTCGAATTAGGAGTTAGAACGATATTTTTTATTTTCACTCCTCTATTAATTTAATAACTCCTCTGTTTTAAATTACATTTATGTAAGTAGGTGTGACCAAGATATAACCTACCATTTCACCCATCTAACAACAAATATTTCGCAAAGGTCGCAATAGAATCTTAAAATATTTAATGGTCAGTAGCATGAAATCAGTTGAGAAACACTGTTCTAAGCCGTTAAATTAATAAACAAATGTTCCGTCTTGAAAATGATGAAAACTTGAGCTTTCGAGAATCTTTCTCGACTTTCATATTATAGGGGGAAAGCCAGGTGAAAATTGCTCTGAATTTAATATAGCTGACTTTTTACCAGTTGGTAATATAGTAGTTGAGTTATGAGTACACACACGTACTGCGGTCATTCAAGCCAACTGTAGAACAGGCATCTCGTGTATGTTATCAAAAGTGTTATCATAATGTTGGTAATAAAATAAATTTACTAAGGCTGAAAATTGTTATAAATATTATATATTACAAATAAATAACACTTATGTCAGCCAGTAAGTTAAAAGCGAGAACAGAGCTGGTCAGTCAGACCCAATGTGTATGTAATAAATAAATAGCGTGCAATTTCTTTATTAAACTTGAAAATTGTTGTAGGGGTACTAAGTTTAATAAATAAATCTCTCTCTGGCGTTTACATCCCATGGAGGGATTTTGCCGTCTGTGCAATCAGCTTCCAATCGTCTCGTTCCATGGCCAGTTGACTCCAATTTTGATATCCTATATCACGAAGGTCTTGAATGATGTCATCACACCAACGTTGTCCAGGTCTTCCTCTCCGACGAACACCAGCTGGTTGTTGTTGGGATGCTTTTTTATCATTCTATCTACTAGAACCGTTTCTACATGACCAAACCATCTAATCCGGTTGGATTTAATGAATCCGAGCCTCCAAGAAGCGTCTGATTTCATGATTCATTCGAATTCTATACTGATTTTCAGCAACTTTACATGGACCATAAATTGTTCGTATGACCTTCCTCTCAAATGTTGATAAAATTCTACAATCAGAGGAAGTCAGTGTCCAGCTTTCACTTCCAAAGGTAAGCACAGGTCAGATTAATGCTTTGTAAAGGGTGAGTTTACACGACTGCAAAAGACGTTTTGATCGCAGAAGTTTTGAGTATGCGTAGAAAACTCTGTATGCGGCAGAGACACGGTCTTCGATATCTGCCTGCATGTCATTTGACGATGTTATTACAGATCACGAGGTATTTGAAGTTTTCTACACGTTCCACTTCATAGTCGCCAGTATTCAGATTTCCGGGAGGTATATTCCTGGATGTTGTTAAAAGTTTAGTCTTGCCGGTGTTAATGCATAATCCAAGTCGTTTAGCATTTCTTTCAAGCTGAGAGAGACTATCCTTGATATCGCTTGTTCTACGTCCGAGAAGCACAATATCATCTGCATAGCAAAGAACTTGACTAGATTTGTTATATATGCAGTTTTGTGTCTCAATTCGGCTTTTTCTTATCGCGTACTCCAGCGCCAAATTAAATAGTTCTTACGTGCGCGAGTACATCACCTTGTCGAACACCTGATGTTATATCGAAAGGATCAGAAACTGACCCTTCGATTACTATTCTACAATTTGATCCCGATGTTGTGAGTTTGCACAGAGAAACAAGTTTCTCTGGGATACCAAGGCATATGAGTGCGGACCAAAGGTTGTCGCAGATGATGCTATTATATGCTTGCTTGAAATCAACGTAGAGCTGGTGAATGCTGATATTGTACTCCCAACATTTTTCCAGAATCATCCTTAATGTAAAACATTGATCTGTGGTTGAGCGGTTGTGACGAAAACGACACTGATAGTCACCGATGATAGATTCGGCGAACGGGATGGGTCGAACAAGTACGACATTATCCTTATATTCACCCCGATTACTGAATGACTATAGTCACGTCACGTCGCTTAAAAATTGGAATTATTGAAGTCCATAAAAACGGTCACGACTAAAACTAAAAATTCTGCAACGAAAAAACTCCAAAACTAAAAAAAAAATACATTTTACGGTTTTCAATTTCACAAAAACAATTAAAGATGTTTGAAAAAATTATTGTTACATGAAAAATAGATGCGTCTAAAATGTCATTTAAAGTGACATCTGTCGTATAAAATGACTTGAGGCGTAAACAACGACTTCAACAATACGAAAATTGATGCAAGGTGACTTTAGTCATTACAAGTGACCTCACTTGCCTTCGGTAATCGGGGTGTTTATATGCAGTGTTCAACAGTGCGATGCCACGATAATTCGCACACTTTAGACGATCATCTTTATTATGGAGCGGAACAATGAGAGCTGTTTTCCATTCAGCGGTAGTTCTCCTTGGTCCCAAATTGCAAGAATCAGATCGTATATACGTGAGACCAGAGCTGCTCCTCTGTTTTGAAATAGTTCTATGGGAATTCCATCGATACCTGGTGTTTTGCAATTTTTCAGTTTTTTAATGTCAGCTTCCACTTCCTCTATTGCCACACTGCCAGCACATCACGTTCACTTGTAAGTTCATTATTTTCATTTTTGATCGCTGTAGATCTTGGGTGGAAATCTTTTGTCAGATTCCGTGCATTGGCAAAGCACTCTTTTGAATTTCCGTTGGCCGCATGTTGGTTGATGTTTTCGATGCAGCTCTTCATGTGTTCGCGTTTCTTTTTACGTAGAAGTCTTGCTGAGGCTTTTCTGTCGCACAGATAATCAGCTTGGGAGCTTCGGGTGTTCCTTGTTAACCATTTTTCTCGCAGTTTTTGTTTATGTTCAACGGTTTGGCGGCACTCGTCGTCAAACCATTCATTGTGTGATTTCGGTGGTCGTTTTCCGATTGTAGTTTGTGCTGCGACTATAATGGTTGATTGAAGCGTTTGCCATTCTTCTTGTATGTTTAATGGCACCTCAGAAGAGATTTCATGCTTTTCTATGCTTTGCGTTACAATTTCATGATATCTATTCAGTGTTTCCAGTTGTTTAAATGCTTCGAGATTCCAGCGCACGGTCTTTTTTGCTTGCCTATTAAATGTAGATGATAATTTGCACTTATACTTAAAGATGACAAGCATATGATCGGTGTCCATATCAGCACCTCTGTATGACCGAACGTCAGTTATACTTGTAGAGTATCTCTTAGAAATCATGACGTGATCGATTTGATTTTCAATTCTTCCATCGTTTGATTTCCACGTTGCTTTGTGGATTCTCTTATGAGGAAAGAAAGTGCTAGAAATTACTAGATCATACATCATAACCAGTTCAGCTGCGCGAAAGCCGTTATGGTTACTAGTGTGATGCAAGCTGTTAGGGCCGACATGTGTTTTAAGTTCTGCACTTCTACCAATTTGAGCATTGAAGTCACCTACCACGATTTTTATATCGTGCCGTGGGATGTTATTGATGACTTCTTCGAGTTCTAAAAAGAACAGGTCTTTAATGTCATCTGCTTTGTCTTCAGTAGGTGCATGAACATTGATGATCGTTACATTAAATTTTTGCGTTCGGATTCTCATTGTGCATATCCGCATATTAATTGGGCAGAAGTCGATAACATGTTGATTCACGCGACGATGTATGAGACAGCCAACTCCAAATTCCCCAAATTCCGGGTGTATCCCTTGGCTGTTTCATGGATTCCACTCCCTGGCTATCTTAGTTCTTGTAACGCCACTATATCCAGTGTATAGCTATTGATTTGGTTTGTAAGTTTTAGTAGATCTCCTGGTCTTCTAAGGCTTAGCACGTTCCAGGTTCCCATTTTTAAATCGTAGTCCGGGTACAGTTTCCGAGGTCGTTCTAATAATGAATCCGAGACCTGTGTACAGAATTCATGACAAGTAAAATTACTTACGGAAATGGGGTGTTAGCCCTTCGCCCAACCCAAATTTTCGTGAATGGGTTCGTTCTGCATCTTAAGGTCACCAGAAACAACCTTTTTACATGTTTATATAGCGAGCCGCTTGATCCAAGACAGACGCCCGCTCCAAGCCACCCCTAAAATGGAGAACAGACGCTTGAGTTACATTGGTTTTGTGGCGCCAATGACTCGCCATGGTGCAGAATCATTGAGTATAAGCAGTATTTACTCTGCCCCTCTCAACTACACCAAACTAATTCTGTTAGCTTTACCCAGGTAGCACGGCGTGGACGTAGAATTTCGGATTTCACTACCCACATTGACGATCGTTACATTGAATTTTTGCGTGCGGATTCTCAGTATGCATAACCGCGTATTAATTGGGCAGAAGTCGATAACATGCTGATTCACGCAACGGTGTATAAGAAAGCCAACTTCAAGTTCTCCTCCGTTTTGATGATCGCAATAATAAAGAGTGTATCCTTTCGCTGTTTCATGGATTCCACTGCCTGGCCATCTTAGTTCTTGTAACGCCACTATATCTAGTGTGTAGCTTTCGACTTATTGTATGAGTTTGAGGAGATCGCCTGGTCTTCTAAGGCTTAGCACGTCCCAGGCTCCCATTTTTAAATCGTAGTCCGGGTACAGTTTCCGAGGTCGTTCTAATAATGAATCCGAGGCCTGTGTATAGAATTCATGACAAATAATTTTTTACGGAAATGGGGTGTTAGCTCTTCGCCCAACCCTTCGTGAATGGGTTCGTTCTGCATCTTAAGGTCACCAGGAACAACCTTTTTACACGTTTATATAGCGACCCGCTTTATCCAAGACAGACGCCCGCTCCCAGCCGCCCCTAACATGGAAAACGCTTGAATTGGTTTGGTTTTATGGCGCCAATGACTCGCCGTGGTGGAGAATCATTGAGTATTAGCAGTATTTACTCTGCTCCTCTCAACTACACTAACCTAATTCTGTTAGCGTTACCCAGGCAGCACGGAATTTCGAATTTTCGCTACCCAATAAATAAATCGCGCGTTATTATTTATTTTGCACACATTGGGGCTGACTGACCAGCTCTGTTTTCTAACACTTAACTGACTGACTGACATAACTGTTATTTATATGTAATATATTATCTGTATAACAATTTTCAGTCTTAGTAAATTCATTTTATTACCAACGTTATGATAACACCCCAGAAAACACATTTACGTCATTGTGATATCAAAATGACATCACGCTAAGTCACATCATATTTAAGATCTGGGTCATATATAAGTCATATGTATATCATTATTTCCCACTTGTTTACGTCAGAACATGACATAACAATAATGATATAACTATGACATAAATATGATGTCTGTGGAGATATTTGTGACGTTGTTATGATATAAGGTTGATATCATAGTAATATAAATTTTTTTGTGATGCATTCTTTTTTTACCTAAAAAACAAATTTAATAACAATTAAACAAAAACACTTACCCGTCAGTCATTTATTGGTCACTACTTACCTACTATTCTATAACCTGCTAGGAAGCAATAACTAGCTATACGCAAAATTTTTCAAACTATATACAATTAAAATGGATATACCTCTAGTGAAATTTAACAAAATCTTAATAAGGTCATATTTAAGTCCAAATTATGACATCATATCAAAGTCAAATTTAAGATCAGTGTGATGTCATGAAAGCATCATATAAATGATACCAGGATATAGTCATGACGAGTGTCAGTTTTATGTCATATCTACGTAACAACTACATCACATATATATGACGTTCGTGTGATGTCATATTTACGTCTTGTGTTCACTGGGACGTTATGATAGTAAATTCAGAGCATATTTTTACCCTAGCTCTAGCTCTTTTATAGTTATGGGCTGTTCACAAATTACGTAACGCCATTTCAACTGATTTTTAACCCCTTCCTTCCCCTCGTATCGTAACAAATTGTAGCAATTGTGACATCATCCCCTTCCTAGGGCCATTACGTAACTTGTGTATAGTCCTTAAGGATTAAGAATTTAAACAGTGGTTCATGTTAGCTGTACAAAATTTTGATATTGTTTATTATATTATGCGTTACAAAAAAATCTCATTGAAATTCAAAATGTCGATAGAAAAAAACGAAGGTAGTTTTGATTTTTGTTGTAGTTACTTCCCAATGGAACCTAATTACTACTTTTAGCCTAATAAATATCTTGTTCCTAGTATAAGTTCCTATCTTGTTCCTAGTATAAGTTTAACTTTACACGGAATGCCACAGATTTTCCAAAACGATAATGATCTTCCATGGAAATAGAAAATCTTCGTAGATTTACTTTTAACATTTATTTTTTACTTTTTTATTTGTATCATTATAAAAACAAAGTAATTATACAAACCAACCATAACGATGTCATTATTTTCAAAGAATTTTGAATGTTTTTTTTGTAATTAATTGAAAGTCATGTCTTGGGAGATCAAATGTTTTCTCTATAAAAAATTATAATTTGTTCTCCTTTCTCTTTTCTTTAACAATTTCTTTTATTAGATTGTCCTATAAGCTCGTCCCGCCGTATCTAATTGCTTTTCGTTCTTATGTTAATCGTCACATCGAGAAAAGAAGTCAATTTGTTAAAATATAGGATGTGGTGGGTGGCTAAGTAGCTTGGGATGGGTATGTGTTACAAACAAGAATAGGTTGATCTTTAAACATTTTTAACGAAAACTGAGATGAAAATAATATAAAAATGAATCGTGTCACGATTCTCTGCATGTCGGCAGTTGGATATAATATTAAAAAAATGAGTTATTAAATTTAACTTTTAGGTGAATGGAGCTTATTTAAAAAATAGCACATGGAGCAAATGGTGTGAAAAAGAAATTTGTATATTCAATCAATAATAATAAATTATTACATTTTCGGTGAGTTATGTGTATTAAATGTAATTTTTTAATGATTCAATAATTTTAGAATCTAAACTGCACATTTGTTGGAGATTCAACAAAATATCAACGAATTGTTTTGGAACACGTGCGTCCGGTTAAGTTAAACAAATAATTTATTGACTTTAAGGACCGATGAATGTTTCAATTAATTCTAAACAATCGTATGTTATTCTTTCATTTTAAGATTCAATTAGATGAGACAATAAAATGAAAATATTTAAATTTGTAATTTTTCTATTTATTATAGCTTATAAATAATATAATCGATGTATTTCAAAATGCACAGATGGTATATTTTAACAATGGCATTTCATCATTTTCATTGTCAATTTATGTTCATTAAATTCAATGTCGATAGTTAGATCTCAAACGAGACCCAAATGTTTTAATTTTGAATATAAAGAAAAAGACCTTCATCGTTTGAAATAATGTCCAAAAGTTCAATAATATAAGCAGTCCCTTCCCTTCCCAAAGATAACTGCCTATGAACGGATACTCCAAGATCTCAGAAAATGTAATTTTGTTATATGTATATCTTACCCAAACCCAACACATTGGCTTTTAAAATAGAATATTTTATATCGACAAAAACAATAACAATAATCACTCAAAAAAATATTTACTGTTATTTATTTTATTTATTTTCAGAATTTTAAGTTTATTATATTATACATTAAGTAATAAGAATAAATTAAACCTAACTTAATATTAAGATTAAATTCATATTTCAAACAAATTTAAACTCCACATTGATTGAAATATAAGGTTGTTCAGAAAGTAAGTTCGTTTTTCCAACAGGATTGCGTTTCGAAGTTAACTCAACCGATTTAGAAAACACATTATAATTTTTTATAATAAAAGAAAGTTTCAATTGTTGTGGAAAAAAAGTTAGAAATTATACTGTTTTGTGAATATATCGTATATTTAATTATTATAAACTAAGTATTTAATAATTTTTTAATGTAATAACTAAAAATAACTAATACATTTTTATTTGATTCTGAAGACTGAAAAATAAACGATAGAAATAAAAAACATACACAACATTTTGAGTTTTATTTATCGTTAGCACTAATTTTTATTCATTTAAATGTTTAGCATTCTTTTTCTTTGACAATTTAAGTTTGACAGCTTTACTATGGTAATTTTCATTCAATATTTTGCTGCACTATTTTAGCTATGACATTATTACCATGGTTAACCGTGGTTAATTTCGAAACGCACCCCAGAGGACTAATATAGTTTTTTCTTTAAACTTCAAATCGTTATATTGCTGCATGTAATCTGCATGTAATAATAATTACAGTGTTTTCGTTTCTCGATTAAAGTTTTGACCTCCTAGCGGGTAAAACTCTTTCAGTTTTGAATTTTTTTTTTGTAGTTTTGCATTTATTTTTTCAGTTTTGGCCTTAAAATACTTGAGAATCTAACAGAAACTATAGGTGGTATAAGCTTAGTATAAAGAAATTCAATTTTTTTAATGAATATTATTATTAAAATTAAAATGCAATATTTAAAAATATACTTTTTTAAATGGCTATTTTTAATTTTTTATTTTATTAATAATAATATAACCTTCCTTATGGTAACAATTTTGAATTTTATTTTTTATTTAATTGAATATCGATTTCGACTTACGTCATCCTCAGTTCTTAAATTATTATTAGTAATAATAATATTATTACTATAGTAATATTATTATTTTTAAACTATTCAAATATTTTTATTTAAGAAAATTACATTATCAAAAATAAGTTTTTCCTTATTTTTGTTGTGTTGCCGTCTTGTACAAGGTAAAACTTTTGCACCGTCTCTTGAGAAAAAGCAAAACCCCGATATATCATAGTCCTACCCATTCACGAAATTTCCAATAAACAATGAACGTTGCCATATGCAAAAAATTGGATTAGTGTTTTTGATTAAATATTTTTGAATTTTTTTTATATGGAGTTTTATTTTTCCAGATGGCATTATGAGCATTATGGCTATTTTTTGAATTTTTTTTTATATTGAGTTTTAATTTCAAAATGGCGCTGCAAGTTCACGATTTTTACTGTGCTAAAAAATGAAGAAGGCTTCTATATCGGGGATTTTGGAAAAAGTCAAAAATGCCAAATAATTAATATAATAATGCGAATATAATAATAATGCGAATATAGTAAAAAGAACTTAAAGACAACGCAAAACAATCTTGATTTGCACGAAATAACAATTATTTGAAGTTTTCGAAATACAAATCAGCAATACAAATCTATTGGGGTTATGGCGACCGACCGAACTTTTGAAATAGTGAATTCGGTTCGGTATCAGTTTACAAATTTTAAAGTGGTATTGTAATGAAGAGCTTTCTCAGTGGCGAACCAATGAGAATGGCATAGCAGGATGCGTACCTAGAGTAATTTAACGCCGTAACGACTAATGCTCAGCCATCGTGGATTTGATAGATTTTTACCTGCTGCTTCAACACAAATGCAGAAATGTACGCAATTTACGAAAATATACAGTAATGGGGAAAAAAACTACAAGTGAAAACAGGAGACTCTGGCGACCCCTTTTGCGAAACAACCACGATCAGCGCGTCCAACCCACACAATCATCCCCAGACGCCCACACTCTCACGCTTCATACATGCTAACATTCACCCACACACTCAGACTGCGAAGCAAGACAAGTAAGCTCTAAGACCCACAGCAAGTATTACAGATGGTAGTAATCAAACATAGGTTGTATTGTTGCCAGCTGATCAATCTGATACAGCTTGTATACCACTGCCATTGCTGGTAAGCCGAGAATCAACTCTTCGAGCACGGGAGAGCGTCACACGCTATATTGAAAGTCTTTACTAATTGTTTCCCTTTTTCTTTATTAATATCATTTTTCAAACAAACAATTTATAAAACCTTACGTAATTCCCCAAAAAAAAATATTTACAACTCAAAAAAAAAATTATCATTTGATTTGTAAGTACAAAAAAAACATGTCCAAACCAGTTTGTTTCAATGCCGGTAGTTCACAGTTGGTTAATGTGTTATAGAATTAATAAACCTAAAACATGACCAGAATTTGTTTTTTTTTTTTTTTAATTTCAAATTAAATTTTATTTTTATCAGAACAACTCACAGAACATACATATATATTTTTTTTTGTAAATTAATTCACAATTTTTGTAAATTAAGCTAAACGATAACTATGTAGTAGAATTATTTTTTTATTTAAGGCATCACTAGTTACTGTTATTTTATCTAACAATTTATGTAACAATTTATAAAACAATTTATTCTTTATTTTCAATAATAAAACTATCTGTATTATAAACAAATAACAACATTCATAATTTCTATTTAAAATTTGGTAAGGAATATTTTTAAAATCAAAAAAAAAATATCAAAACGAAAAAGGTTTAACACACCAAACAAATATTACATGCAAACGTTTTAAATTAGACTACGAGACTTCAAACAGGCACAAAATTCCAATAGGAAAAAGAATAGACTAAGAGACCAAAAAAGCATATATCCATCTCTTTTATAGGAATTTTAACATCGAAAAATTCGACAAAGTGGTTCTGTTGAAAGGAAATTAATTTATATTATGTTAATAAATGTTAGGACCTTTTTCGTTAAAACAAAACTGTTTGTTATTTGGTAATACATAAAATTGTAAGATAATTTAACGAAACAAGTTATTTCCAACACATTTGTAAGAAATATTAAAATGAATTAAACGTAAGTTTAACCGATCTTATGATGTTTATGTGTTACGAAATAACAGCTTACTACAGTATTACAGTAAAATGTAGATCTATAACGGAAAGATAAATTGACAAAATATATCCATGTAAGAAATCGAATACATAACCAATTGTAGGATAATAATTTTTTGCCATTGCGACGATTGGACAAATATGCACGGCCGTTTGAGGTTTGAAAATTTTGTTGAGCAAGTAGGGTTAGTGTCCGGAGAATTCGAATTTTAGTAGTATGGTAAAGTAATGCGGGTGAAAACGCAATGTGAGTCAATAATAGGGGATTGTAAAGAAAATATTATTGTTAATTGTTTTATGCGAAGAACAAATTTATGTAACGGAATCTATAAAAAAATATGTCTATGGATTGTGGATGAATGAGAAACTATTATGAACTACGTATAGTAAGCAAAATTGTGACTTATGAGAAAAACAGACATGATATAAATCTGAAACCCTACCGCTCTACGTTATCATACTCCAGTCTACATAACAGTATACAGATATTGGACTCCATGCATACGTCATTAATCAAATCAGCAGTGAATAGCTGCGCAGAACGACCAATTTTCGTATTCGCCGGTAAAAAAATATCACTTACATACTAGTGATTGCAATCCCGGAATTAGTGTTTTATGAATCGCGGGACTACGGAATTCGTTAATTTTAAATCCCGGATGTATTTCGAAATATAGTAGAATTTTTTCACCAATGAACACAGCAAGAGATAAAAGAGGAGACAAAAAGTAAAACTTGGGATAAATTTGTTTTGGAAACAATTACATTATAGTTAAATTTTTACTCCTACCGTCTTCCCCCGAAAAAAACGCCTAGGCGTTGTAGACAAATAGAACGCCTACCCTGCGTTTTATTCAAATATAACGCCTAGGCGTTATGTATTGAATTATAGATACAAACTAATTTTTTTAAGGCATTCACTACATGTATGATAAATAATATCATACGTATTTTGATTTTTACATGAAAGTAATTGATTTTTGACAGAGAAAAACTCGAAATCTCTTTTTGACTATTTCAAAAACTTCAAAATCAGTTTCTTACCGTTCGGTACGTGGCTAAGTAGTATTATAAACGATACCATCCTAGAAATTGAAGCCAATCTAAATGATCTTATCGACGAGAACGAAAACGCCAAGCTCCATAAAGGGTATTCGTTCGATATCATTTGGTATGGAGATTGTAGATTTTTGCAAACTAAAAGATGTCAACATTACTGTCGTGGAAATGGACAACAATTATATATTGAACGATTAATGTTTATGGGTCATTCTTCTACAAACCGGACACCTTGCTGACCGACACATTTTTGATTTGGCTGAAATTTTTCGTAGGGGCTTTATATCGAAAAAAAACGTATATTTAACTAATAGAGAAATGAGATTTATTGTTAGAAATAAATTAACTTTCCCAGCGCGGGACGACAAAAGTTTATTTCAAACGTTAAAAATAATAAAAAATTAAATCTGTACATATTTGATTGTGTCTAAATTTGCGTGTCTAAAATTTGTGTCTGTATTTTTTAAATGCCAAAAATTGCTTTTTCTGTTGTTTTGACTCTACCTTTGATGATTTACTGAATATTAGACCAATTGGCTACAATCAATTCCTTCAGCAATTCAATCGATTGGAAAGTGGTTAATATTACCGGCACAAACTCTTTATTAAAATTGAATAAATTTTTCGGTTTAAAATTGGATACAGAATAAAATGGCAATGAACAACACATACAAAATTATATAACCATATACAGATTACCTGAACTGCTAAATTATGTTTTATTTACAACAAAAGTTTTAATTAAATTTAAATTTTTTAAAAAATCGCTTACTTCGAAAAATGGCGTTCTATTCGAGATAGCGTTCTATTTGAAACAGTGTTCTATTCGAATATTTATATCACTTTTTAAGAAAATCGAAAAATTGCTCACCCTCAAACACAACGCCTAGGCGTTGTTTTCGGGGGAAGACGGTAGTTCGTACCATTTGTTTGTTGTGACATGTGTTTACATAGGCGTCGTTATTTTTATTATAATTATTTTTAATTATCAAAATTTTGTAATACTACCTACAAAATCATTAATATTTTTTGGTAGCTTTTAGTTTTCTAGCTTTTGGTTTTCCCCTAGCCCCTAGCTTTTGGTTTTCTATTATAATTGGTTAAATTTCAAAAGTAACAGTGCATGCACAATGAAAATACTTTTATCCACGACTACTAAAGAATATATGCTTTCCATGCGTATGTCTTTCATTGTAATTGTATTCATTCCACAACTAGTGAATTTGATTAAAATCCTTTAACAGCTCTATAGTTTATTACATATTTCCCTAACAAATTAAACAACAAACTTGTTTTATTTTTCGCTATCTTTGATGTTTTTATTTCAATATATGACGATACAAATGTTTGCATGAAAACTGGAAATTAAACGAAATATTTTACAGTCGTGGATAAAATAGCATCTTGCATTCGCTTAGGATGATGGCAATTCTTCACTTGGATGATTCCACCCACTCGCTACCCTCGTTTCGGGAAACTTCATCCTCGTGAAGAATTGCCTTCATTCTAAGCTCATACAAGAATCTACTATTATCCACGACTACTAAAGAATGGCCATGGCCCATTTCTCAAAAATGCCGGTGAAATTGAAATTTTGACGTTTCTCGCTGAAATATTTTATTTTGTTTTGCTTTATTTTCTTCTACCAAAATTTAATAACGAAAAAATAATTATTGAAAAACAAATATTATTTGAAATTCAACACAATCTGTCAAAATTTACTCAAGTACGATAGCAGAGTAAATTGAAATTTTTTAGTCGATTTGAAGATTCCATTTCAATTTCAATTTCATCGAGAAATGGGCCACGGCCAATATATGCTTTCTATTCGTATGTCTTCCATTGTAATTGTATTCATTCCACAACTAGTGAATTTAATTAAAATTCTTTAACAGTTCTATAGTTTATTAAATATTCCCCGAACAAATTAAACGACAAACTTGTTTTGTTTTTCGCTATCTTTGATGTTTTTATTTCAAAATGGCGATACAAATTTTTGCATGAGAACTGGAAATTAAACGAAATATTTTACAGTCGTGGATAAAATAGCATCTTGCATTCGCTTAGGATGATGGCAATTCTTCACTTGGATGATTCCCTCCACTCGCTACCCTCGTTTCGGGAAACTTTATCCTCGAGAAGAATTGCCTTCATTCTAAGCTCATACAAGAATCTACTATTATCCACGACTACTAAAGAATACAGTCGATTCCGCTTAATTGGGACACCGGTTAATCGGGACAGCCGTTCAATTGGGACAAATTCTAAAGAACGGAAACAAAACCAAGCAAATAACACAAATTTACTTCGCTTTTTCGGGACAATATTTCGTTTAATCGGGACAGATCATACAAAAAAAATTACTAATCATAGTAAACATATAAAAAAAATTAAAAAATAAAACAAAAATAATAAAAAATAAAAAAGAAGATAAGAAAAAGAATGATTTTTTTCGTCGGTTCGATTACATATTGGAATCCATCGATGAAAATGTACTTACATGTACGTCAACAGCGAGGGAAATCAGTAGCAAAATAACCATTTTACAGGTAATACAGTTTGTAGCTGACAGTTGGCGAGCAATAAAAACCAGCACAATACAAAATTGTTTTGGTTATTGCGGCTTAAAATCTATGGAGATTGCAGAGCACAGCGACGAATTAAATAAAATTTCACTAGGTATTGATATTGAATTTTCGTCAATTGACGACAATTTACTGTGCCATAATAAGAATGAGGATTGTGAGGACGTAATTGTAGCAACAATCAAATCAAAATATCAAACATTGGTGGAATCCGATGACAGTGATGATGAAGAACCTGTGGTCGTAACTAACCCTGAGACAAAACAATGGGTTGACAGATTACAGCGTTATTTTATGCAATATGGAAATGACGGGAGTCCCATGTCGGCATTAAATTTGTGCTCTGATTTTGTTCAGCTACAATCCAGCAAAAACAAAAGGCAAACCTCTTTGAACGAATTTCTTCAAAAAATTTAATTAAAGTTTAAACATTATTTTTCTAACAGAATGTATTACATATATGTACATACATATTACATATTTATTTTGTATTTGTATACATATATTAATATTATTATTAAAATTAATGTACATGGTACATACATCCATTTTATATAATTTTTTAATACATATGTATGGATACGTATAGTTTTGAGATTTTTTTTCAATTTTGTGCAATTTATGAAATAAAATACATTAAAAATTACTAATCCTTTTACTTTTAAAAATTACTTTTTATGGAACTTCGGATAATTGGGCCAGCCGCTTAATCGGGACAAATTGCACTAGTCCCGATTAAGCGGAATAGACAGTATATGCTTTCCATGTGTAAGTCTTCCATTGTAATTTTATACATTATCTCATTTGTGTGTAGAATGTGACGCAATCATTACATTCTACAACAGTTCTATAGTTTATTAAATATTCCCCTAACAAATTAAAAACTTCATTTGTTGGTATAGTAATATCAAAAAGTTAAAACGAGAACAACACATACATAAAACACTAGGTGACCAATGCAGAATGCAATTGATAAAAAGGAGCGAAGATATGTCCAATCCAAAAGATATGTCCGAAGATATGTTACAATTCAAAAGAACTACAAAATCGCTACAGTTCAATGTGTGGTAAATATTGCTGCATTGCAAGTTTGATCATGTTTTCAACCTTTTTTTTTTTTAATAAAACGTGTTGTGTAGTAGGAATTACAATATGTGTCACAATAACACATAAAACCTTTTAAGACCAAGGTCCCACAACAACATACGTTCAAAGGTGTTGATGGACGTAAATCTTTCATTTTTTGTTTTGTATTTTTTGTTAAAGAATGGATAACTAAACAAAAAATCCTATCAATGACAAAATATGACATATGCAAATATTTTATGATAGAATAGAGAAAATAAAAGTAAATTAAAAAGTAAAAAGCAAATTTTCCAAAAATTTGCTGAAACAAAACAAAAATGTAGTTGCCAATAATCCAGCCAGTTGCATATTGCTTGATCCTGTGACGCACCGTCTTTCTTAAAGACTAAAGCTCACACATAGTTATATGAAGGCTCGTTTCTTCAACGAAGCAATAGCGTCTCATCATCAAAGATTGTTTTACAGCTAAGATTGAGTGTGCTGCCGTTGAATACAGTTCATCCGCCACCACCCCTAAGATGTCACCTTGGCTAGTGATATCTCATTGCTATTGCCAGTGGTATGTGATATCTCACGTTAGCTCGTATCTCAATAGCAGGGACTGGAGTACGGGTTGTCACACCCGTAGATCAAAAATAAAAAAAACAATTTCAAAACAATAAAATCTGATCCCTCCATGCGGAAACCAGTACGTCTATTCCTGCATTTCCTTGGGAATTGGGAATTGAGAAAAAAGTGCAATAAATGAAATAAAGGATATTTTCTAATACGAAATTGTTATTTCCCGCTGCACGGAATACTAGTTATGAAAAAATTGCTGTAATTTATTTCTCAATTCCTATTTCACGATGTACAGGAATAGGGCTACTGGACGTGTTTTTATTTGGTTCGTTCACCTTTTTTTCTTTGCCGTTTTGTTAAAGTACTTTTTATAGACAAAATTCACGATACGATCGATGTAGTCAGACATATCGGTTTCAAATCCGTTTAACAAACCTACCACCGGCATAGATTTAGTGGAAAATCAATGAAAAATTTTTTATTTTTATTATTTGAGACCAATATGTCTGACTACAACGGTCGTATCGTGAATTTTGTCTATAAAAAGTACTTCAAAACGGCAAAGAAAAAAAGGTGAACGAACCAAATAAAAACTCGTCCTGGTTGAAAACATGATCAAACTTGTTCAATGTAGGTAAAAGTGTGTTATTAAATTTTTTTAAAATCAACTAATAACAAACTTTTATTTTCAGACTTTCAATATCACTGCAGTTCAAAAAAAATAAAAAAAAAAAAAAAACAAAATAAAAAATAAAACAATTAAAAAAAAAAATATAAAAAAATAAACAAAAAAATTTCATAATTTGTTTAAGTATTGTGAAAAGATGATAATTTTTCCATGTCCTGGAATGAGATTATGGTGTTTTACTATAACCTCATCAATTAAAGAATATTCTATTATATCTTGTCCTGCGCTTGTCCTGGAATGAGATTATGGTGTTTTACTATAACCTCATCAATTAAAGAATATTCTATTAAATCTAAAACCAACCAAAATAGTATTAAATGAAATGAATTTAAATAAGACATCATCATCTTCTACAACAACTATTAATAATGTAGCAAATAATTGTAGCGGTAGTAGCTGTAGTAGTAGTTGCAGTAATACAAATAATTTAAATCATTTAAGATAATCATCCAGCAATAATTCTCATATAAAAGCAATGCAATTTTCAAAATTGTTTTCTTAAAACGACACATTCGTTCTAGCTTTTACCGATAATTTTATAATAATTTTCAATTCAGCTACATCATTAATAAGTTTATGGAATAATCAATTTAAAGATATTCAAAATATCTTTATTGTAAATAATAACATATTAATTATATTAACAAAAACTATAAATTATATTCAATGAAACTGATTCAGTTGAATGAATTATTATACATTTATTTTTATAATAATAATAATTATAATGAATCATATAATTTAATAAAAGATAACGTAAAATATTTTTTTTCATAAAATTAAAGTACCAACCTATGATAAAAATAAATTAAAAGTAATTTTAACAAAATTAAATTATAACGAAGATAATGATATAAACTTATTGTTGACTGAAATTGATTTATATAATAAAATTTGAAGTAACAGTGTAGTAAAAAGAAAGAAAATGAAGTGAACGATGGTGGAATACATGTTGTGAACAATTTACATCATCAAATTGAAGATAATCAAAATGATATTGTAGATAAAACAAACAATTTATCACTGAAATATAATTATAAAATGCTATTTTTACTAAATAACGATGACGTAAATAATCATAAAATAACAACTAATAATAAAAATGAAGACAAATTTTATGGAATTTATATATGATTTATAAATCATCAAAAATAAGTAATATAAATTTTTTTTGCACATTATTCAATGATATTGGATTGTTTCAAGTGTGCATGAATGTGGGGATGAATGTAGGTGCGTATGTGTGAGGTGCGATAGTGTGTGATCGTGTGCTGAAGTAAGGGGTGGGACGTGGTGATCGTGGTTCTTTCGCATACGGGGGTCGCCAGAGTCTGTTTAGTTCACTTGTTAATCTCTCTTACATCCGATATTATCTTATGTTACGCGTACATTTCAGTTATTTGTGCTGGAGTAGCAGGTATTCATCTCTCGAGCCCATAGGCTGCCGCTAGTCAGAGGCAAAAAAATAATCTCGCTAGGTACGCGACCTGCTATGCGACTTCGTTGATTTCCAACGAAGCAGCGCTTCATTACATTTTATTCTATTCTAGTACAAAAATTAATAATTTTTACTCATGTGTTACAAAATAGTATATTAAGAAACTAGTTTCATAATCGACGATTTTATCGCACGCAATCTTTTTAGAAAACGACCCGCGCAGCGGGAAGTTTTCTAAAGGATAAGTGCGATCAAACGTCTTATGAAACGAGTTTTTTATACTTGCATTTTTTGTCTTGAAATTTTAAAAAAAGTGTAGTTTATTAAAAATAGTCAATTTGAAATTTTGTTATTATTACTACATAATTATTTTAATTAATTAAAATATTTAACACTAATTTAGATATTCTGATTAATTTTATTTACATAATTATTCGTTTTAATGTTCACTGACGTTTGTATGACCGATGTGACCAACCTTGAAAGACAAAACTTTTGCGTATCGTAATGAAAGCCATTTCGATACGCATTTGGGTATCGAAATGACTTTATTTTAGACGCAAAATAGAAAAAATATTTTGTGATCATGTGTGCGGAAAAGTAAATTTTTCTTTTATTCTATTCTAGTACAAAATTGAATATTTTTTATGCATGTGTTACAAAAATACATTTTTCTATTTTGCGTCTAAAATAAAGTCATTTCGATACCCAACTGCGTATCGAAATGGCCTTCATTACGAGACGCAAAGTTTTATCTTTCAAGGTTGGTCACATTGGTCATACAAACGTCAGTGAAAATTAAAACGAATAATTATATAATAGTAGTTTAATCAATGAGTGAATAATGAAGTAGTTTATTCTCAAGCAAAAGTTTAAAATTTGAGCGAGGCACGAGCGAGAATTTTAATTTGCGAGAGAATAAAATTCATTATTCACGAATCGATTACAATACTTTATTCTCTGACAAAGATTTTATTATAAAAAAGAATTGTGTATTATAAAAAATAAAAACATTTAATTCAATTAAAACAATAAATCTATATTGTTTTAATTGATAAATCAAATTTCTTAATAAAAAAACCCTGATGATAAAAAACGCCCTTCTCATACAATCAACCAAGTTCAACTAAACGAAATAAGAGAATTACTCAAAATTTGATTTTTGAACAAAACTTATCAAAGCAATTGTGATTATAATTTGAAAATAATTTTAATGAAATCAAAACAATTTGACCAATTGGAATCATACCAATTGAATAAAATGTTCATTAGGCAATAGGTTAAGTTCATTAGGCTATAGGTTAGAAAACAATACAATAATACATACTATTATTATCGAAAAAACATACAAATAAAGCTGATATAATTAAATGGAAGAGAATAAATAAAATTAATAAGAATATCTAAATTAGTGTTAAATATTTTAATTAATTAAAATAATTGGTAATTATAACGAAATTTCAAATTGATTTTTTAATATAATACACATTTTTTCAAATTTCAAGACAAAAAATATTCAAAATAGAAAAAATAGTATAAAAAACTCGTTTCATAAGACGTTTTATCGCACTTATCCTTTAGAAAACTCCCCGCTGCGCGGGTCGTTTTCTAAACAGATTGCGTGCGATAAAATCGTCGATTATGAAACTAGTTTCTTATTATACTATTATACATCTGTCAAAATTAGTAAACAAACAAGACGCAATTTACTTACTTTTTACTTTACATTTTTTACAATGAAATTACTTTTACTCATGAGATTCAAGTTTGTACGAAAATTTATTTTGAGAAAAAAAAATAGTAGATTGTATTACTAGTGCGAATGCGTTTTCCAAACAAGAGTTAGTTTGCCGCACGACCGCAGGGAGTGTGTATTATTTTTTAGTGAAAATAGTGTGTATTATTTTTTTGTAACAAATGCATAAAATTTATAAATATTTATTTAATTGTTTAATCATTTATTTAACAAAGTTATAAACAAATTTAAGCTTTTTAAATAATTAAAGTGCGCCATCTTCGTTGTAATAGTTGTAAATTATACCAGCTCAAAAATATAAACATAAGAATCCAACTAAAACAACACATAGGAATCCAATAAGAGCTGTCAAAATTGTAAACTTTGAAAACCTAAATAAATTGTTTTTTCTTGCAATTCAAATGATGCAATGTGTTTAAGTTGTTTTTACTATATGGTAAGTTATTTAAATTATTATTTTGATATTTTAGTGCTATAAAAATATTATATATATAGATAGATATATGGATAGATTTACTTACAAATCTCACATGCAGGCGGCGTTACGGTCCAGGCTTACAAAATATTTTGTGGTCATATGTGCGGAAACGTAGTTTTTTCTTTTATTCTATTCTAGTACAAAATTGAATATTTTTTACGCATGTTACAAAAAATTATTTTTGAAATATACATTTTTCTCAATGAAAAAATTAAAGATTTCTTAACTTTTTCGTCATGATTAATAGCGAATGAGCCTAGCTACATTTTAAAGAATGGTGCAAGGATGATTTTTTCAGAACAATTTTACTTTTTCTCAGTACAATGGACATTCAAAAAGTACGCTAGTACAATTGAGACAATTTCAGTACAATACATCGTAAAGTCCCCAATTTCCTAAAAATATATATGTATAAACATATGTATATATAATTATGATGCAACACAAAAATGCTCAATTTTTAATCCCATATCCATACTAACGCGTTTCATCTCTTGTAGCAAAATGTACTATTAATTCTAGTTTTTTTTTTTTTAAACTAAGTTAAACATGTTTAGTGTTAATTTAAATAAATTATAAATTAACGTCTCTGAATATCCGAAGATACCATGCCAACTGTGGATTGTGGAAATGGATTATGTTTCTTTAAGAAATTGGTGGACATGGACTTTAAAAAGTTGGGGATTAAAATAATCAGGGAAAACCCATAAGGGCAAGGAATTCCAAAGATAAGAAACACGGTTGAAAAAATCACGTTGAAAGGCAACAGTTCTACATTTTGTTATTTGAACGGTGAATGGGTGAATGGGTGGGCCATGGCTGATGCTTTGGTTGAACGAGAAAAAATAGCGGGTTTGGGTAGTATTGATTTGATCTTCTCTGAAGAGTACTCATTCATAATGTATTTGTAAAATATCGTCAAATCAGCGACATTTCTTCTATGCTGTAACGAATCAAGCTCGTTTGTAAGATTTGAATTGCCGATCAATTTAATTGCTTTCCGTTGGACAGTGTCTGACATTTTAAAGAGGTTGGGTATGCACCACCCCAGATATGAGAACTAGGGTTTCTAATCCGGATATCCGGATATCGAATTATCCGGATTATTCGACCATATTTTGACTATTCGATTATCCGGATACTTTTTTGAAATTATCCGAATATTAAAAAACCCTTTATTTTGTAAAAAAAATAATCAAATTGCGTTGAAAAGTTCAAATAACTATTAATTAACTTGCGTTGCAAAGTTTGTTAGTGCAGTGACTACACTACAACAACTACACTACTGTAGTTCTTGCAGAAATATGAGCTATCATAAACGTCCAATAAATGATGTTATTATTATCTGTATTGATGAACCAAATTGTAAATGATAATGTGCGACGCCAGTTGTCGATTAAAACCAATAAAACTCCACTCGTTGCCATATAAAAAATCGGTCTACATTTTCTAAAGAAATTGTTTTCCAGATATTTTTCAAAAACTCGGTTTTCATTAACGTAGGTTGTAATATAAATAATATAATTAAAATCGTATCAGTCGATAATTCGTATATAATATTTTGCAATAAAAACTTATTACTCAATAAATTATTTAATAGAATTTGCACAACAATTATATTCGATTTTGGTTTGGATAGAAACAACATTAACTTCCCAATTGAATAAAACGTTAAACAAAATGAGTAAAGTGGCAAAACTATGTTTTACTTGCATTGAATTCTACACTGTTTGTATGACCCCATTCTAAAACTGTTTTGAGATCAGAGTTTGAGGAATCCGTCAAATTAGATCTATGGTTATTAATAACATCAGATGCCCGTTGCCTTTGTGTTTCATGGGATGCATGTAGCGTACTATCATCGGCGAAACTATTAATGGAATGAACGGTGGAATCTAACAAGTCATTGATATATATAAGAAAAAGGGTGGGAGACAAAGATGATCCTTGAGGCACTCCTGCGTTGGTAGAAAATGTTTCCGATGATATCCCATCGATATTTACTCGAAACTCTCTCCCAGTTAAAAAGTTTTGAATCCAAGAAATAAGTTGCTCTTCAACACCATAACATCTCATCTTACATATAAGATTGTCATGCCATACTTTGTGAAAGGCCTTGGATATATCCAGTGCAATGCCAAATGTTTCACCATGGTGCTCGAGCGACTTGTTCCAGACATGTGTTACATAAGATAGCAAATCTCCTGTCGATCGTGCCTGTCGAAACCCATATTGCCTTCCATTAAAAATGTTTGAAGATTCCAAATAAGTCATAATATTATAGTTAATATATTTTTCGAACACTTTTGCAACAACCGACAAGACGGACATCGGTCTGTAATTACTTGAGTCATTCTTTTTTCTTTTTTTTGATACAGGCTGAACGCCAGCAAACTTCCAAATGTCTGGAAATACACCTTTCTTGTACGATAGATAGTAGATTTGTGTGAGAATTGGTGCTAGCTCTCTAGCAAAAGTTTTCAGTATGATCGGAGGGATATTATTAGGACCTGATGATTTATTGGAATTTATTTGCAAAAACATCTTACGTATGACATTCTTGCGAAAGATGATACGCTTCATTTTGTACGGTACCTGAGGAATGGGTTTTGGCGGGAAATTAGGTGCAGTTAAAGTTGAGTTTTCAGAAAAGAGTTTTCCAAGAAGATCAGCCTTTTCTTTTGGGTTTATTATGGGTACATCATTATGAATTAAAGGTGGTAGTGACGATTGAGTGAAATTATTTTGCACTGCTTTAAAAAACTGTCGAGAGCCCGTAGGATGCTCGGCAAACTTCGCTGCTTTTTTTGAACTATATCGATTTTTTTCTTTGTTTATCAATAACCGACATATGTTCCTGGCAGCTTTATATTCTCGCAAGGTATTTGTATTGCTTGTTTAAATGTAATTGCGAAACGCAATTGTTTTTTGTTTAATTGCCTCTTTGCATTTTTTGGTGAACCAAGGATCTACTCTCGGGACAATTAGACTATTTGGTATAAATTTACGCATTCCTGCCAGTATTTGGCTGGTTGAAATTTTCGACACCCTTGTTTTAGCCGCTTTTAAACAACTTTCATAACAACTCTCACAAAAAATATGTTTCAACATGGCAACATTTTCGTTAAGTTTTCGTTAAATTTGGATTCCTCTACAATTTAGACAACTATTTTAGAAATTATTTAACAGCATCAAATTTGTAGTTGTTAACTTTTGTGTTTACAAATTTTGTGTTGTTAACCTTTTATTTACTAAAATTTTTATAAAAAATGAAGTGTTAAGTGTCAAGTAAAAATTGAAATATAATTTTGATTAATTTTTGTAAGAAAAGTTTTGCAATTATATATTTATTTTATTATATTACTATTTCGATTTTGTTGAAATAGAAAATAATATAGAAACATACTATGTATTAAAATTTGATGATTTTTGTAAGATTTAATTTAAAATTAATTTTACTTTGTTAAAGAAGATACAAAGATACAAATTTTATTTTAATTTCACTTTAACACATAAAAATTAAAATCAGACTTGAACATTTTTAAATACACTGAATTATTTTTCTAAAACAAATATTTTGCACGTAAAAATTTTATTAAATATCCAAACGTTAAAACAAATACTTTGTAAATAAAAATTTTATTAAATATCCAAACGTCAAAATATTTACATTCTATGAAATTATTTCAGACAAACGTTTTTCGTTTAGTTTTTGTGTTGAGCTAACGGTAGATGTTTGATATTATTAAATGGTGTCATAAAATATTAGTTTGTAATTATTCATAATTTTATATTTAATTGTCTTTTATTATCGATAACGATAACAATCCGACCGGTATTGACGACCGGCTTTCATGATACCACCAGTGGTTTTAAACAACATAGTTGTCAAAACCGATCAGTGGTGGTATTATGAAACCCAGTCGTCAATACCGGTCGGATTGTTATCGTTATCGATAATAAAAGACTACTAAATATAAAATTATGAATAATTACAAACTAATATTTAATGACACCATTTAATAATATTAAACATCTTCCGTTAGATCAACACCTACCGGATGATTTTTGACATAAAATTAACGTTAAAACAGTGGTTGAAATATTAGATTTTAGTACAACCGGAGAAAGTTTGTCAAAAACTTATCGTTATCGGGTTTCATGATACCACCACAGAATCAACACCCAGTACTATTTACTTTAGGAGTTTAGTACAGTTTTGATTTCGCAAATATCATCACTGGCATGGTGCTACTATTAAAAAATAATAATAAAAGTTGCTTAAATCCATTGAATAAATATATAAGGAAGAATAATTACGCGTGGCTACACGAATATTTTTTGAAGTATGTAATTTGTATATCTGTGCGTTCTTCATCCATGACATTTGACATATTTCGTTTTGTATTTTAAAATAAAATGATAGCTTTTATCCGAAATTCTACTTTAAGATATTAAAATTAAACAAAATTTGTAAAAATTAAAGTTTAAATTAAATCGAATCCGATCCGAAACACGTAAAAAATGTGAATTGTAGTTTTTTTCTGAGAAACTTCAAACCATACCTTTGAATTGAAAATATTCCAATTACTTCTTTACTTACTTGAGTTTAATTGATCTCAAAAATCCAAAATAAAATTGAAATTCCCTTAATGTAGTCTAATGTTAATACATATAGAACTACAAATTGACCAAGTGTCAGCCATTGATTTCACATTGATTGGAAACAATCAATAATGACTATACAATCGTGACTTAGGATGTTAATTAGAATAGAAATGTTCCCCATTCTATGAATTCACACAAAGTATTGTCTAGAAATTTAATGCAAAAAATCCCATATAATGTAAAAGCATTTCCATAATATGGTGTCTAATGACAGTGGAAAAATTCAACTTAAGTAAAATAAATAAGTGATGAAGAAGTTTCAACTTTGAAATTGTCATCGCCTCAACGGCGTAATCGATAGCGTGTCTGCCCAAAGATTCGAGCCGGGCACTGACGAGGGTAGGTTCGAATCCGATCCGAAACACGTAAAAAATGTGAATTGTAGTTTTTTTCTGAGAAACTTCAAACCATACCTTTGAATTGAAAATATTCCAATTACTTCTTTACTTACTTGAGTTTAATTGATCTCAAAAATCCAAAATAAAGTTTAAATTAATGTTTTACAAAACAATTATTAGTATTTGTGCAGTAGTTTATTCATAAAAATGAAGTGTTGCATTAAAGTATGTACAAATAACCTTAAATACATTACATTACTCCTGAGGATGTCCTAAAAAGACGAAATATACAGAGTAATCACAAAAATAAAATTTAATCTTTTATTTTTTTAAAATTTATATTAACGTGCGTAAAAAAACAAGTGTCAAACAAATATGTTAACCTTAAATACACTGAAATTTGATCATTGAATTTCATATCAATGATTAAAATATTTTGACTAATAGTGAATTCTTTTCTACCTGTTCGGTACAAGTTCCAACACAGAATTAACGAAATTTGTACTCTTTTGTAAAAAAAGCAATACAAAAAAAAAAATTGGATAGTTCGGAGTCGGAACTTGTACCGAACAAGTAGAAAAGAATTCACTATAATACTACGCATAAAAAGGGTTTAGAATGATGTTTTAACAAAAACATAAAGTATTTGCTTTACAAAAACTGTTATTTTCTAGTTTAATTTTATATTTTATTACCCTACATAAATGTAATTTTTCTTAATCCATCGTTGTCAAACCATATTTCAAACGTAATCACAGCCGGATATAAGGTGTTCTTAAAGTAATTCAATATGATTAAAATTTGTGTTGTATGGACAATTAATAGTAGTTTATGTAACAAGTACGCAAAACATGGTTTTAGCGGACGAATCGTAATATTTCCGGACGAGGCGCTAGCCGAGTCCGTAATATGAAGATGAGTCTGCTAGAGCCATTTGCGTACGTGTTGCATACAACGTTTTTTAGTATTAGCTCTTAGGATTTTTTTTTCTAATTTATTGCTTAATTTGTATTCTTGCGTACCTAAAAATTTGATTTTTGAACAAAACTTATCAAAGCAATTGTGATTATAATTTGAAAATAATTATAATATAAAATGAAAACAAATTTTGAATCCGCTAAAGTGTTGTCATAACGACTTTAAGTACTAGGCCGCTAAAATACAATTTTGCGGACTCTAAACAGTTCTAAAAATAATCATTCTTCGGAGCTAATACTAAAAAAATATTTATATATGGAAATATAAGGAAATATTTTATCCAAACATATTAGGCTTTTAAATTTATATGTAACATTTATTATTTCTTTTATTTGTTTTGAAAATATAAATATACAAATTGTAAACAGTACCACCCAGCTAGAATGCAAACACTATCAAACTTCACCAATACTAAAAATTAGATGAAACGGGCGGTAACTTTATAATACTCAACATTAAAAAACAAAAATAATTTTACGAAACAAATTATTTCCGACACACTAATAATAGTCATCAATGAATTAGAATGAATTAAACGTAAGTTTAATCGATCGCATGATGTTGATGTATTACAAAACAACAACTTACAACACTATTATAGTGGAATTCAGATCCATAACGGAAAGACAATTTGATAACAAAAAATACCCATACAGAAAATCGAATGCATAACAAGTTAGGATACTAATTCTTTCCATTGTGGCGATTGGACAAATGCGCACAGCTGCTGAGGTTTGAAAACTTCGTTGTTCAATCACGGTTAGTGTTTAGAGAATTCAAATTCAAGTAGTATGAAAACGCAGTATGAGTCAATTTTAGGGGGTTGCAAAATCAAATAGTAATGTTTATATAGATAAATAAAAAACTATGGGTTACGGAGGCTATAAGAAAATATGACTATTGATGATGGATGGATGAGAATCTATTACGAGCTACACAGGTTAGTAAAAATGACAACTAATGAATCTGAGACTATAATACACTACGTTCAGGCGTCGTCCCAGGCTATCCATTACATGCTTCACTCAAAATATCTAGTTACTCTTCCTTAGATATTTATTCAATGCTTAAATCTCATGAGTAAAAAACTCGTAAGACCGATTTAAACACAGTTTAACTAGGGTGGGTTTCGAAATTAACTATGGTCAACCGTGGTTAACTTTACCAAATGTCGTTTCAAAATTAACCACATAGTAAAAAATTTACTGGATAAAATTTGTGCAATTTGTGGAAGGGTTATAAGAACAGCATTTGTGCAAGCACAACTTCAAATTAAATTTGACATATTGTACATGTACAAAAATTAAATAAATTTGAAATAATTTCAAACTAACTTAAAATATATCGAAATTGTTAAAAAAATTACATTAGCTCTGAATTATAAATAAATTAACGATATTTAGCACCAATTTTAATTTGTTTACATAACCTTACATAATCCATTTGACATAAGTCAAAATAAACCTGCACAAGTAATTTTTTTTCTGCCACAAGCAATATTTTTGTGTAATTTGTGTTGCACAAATTACACAAATTGTGATTTTAAGAACAGCAATTGTGAACGCAACACTTGCAGCGATTAACTAATAGAAGAACAGCAGTTTGTGTAAGTTGTGTGGATATAAGATCACAACCAAACTCTCATAGTTAAGTGTGACGTCACTATTTTAACTAAGTTTTATGTCATGTGGAGTTCTTTCAGCCAAAAAAAAAGTGATGTACATAAAAAAAAATTAATGTTAATCAATCGAGCGCGTTCTTTCAGCCAAAATTTTTGATGTTTTTTCATGTAAATCAATTTTATGAAATTGAGATTTTTTGATAAATTCGTCTTACAGCTAAAATTAATACAAACACACACGTATAAAAACAATGGGGATATTACTTTTACTTAGGCGCCAAGAATTTTTTTTTATTTGATATAGAATCACTCACTGAAGCGAATAAAACCAAAACGAGTTGTATATCAACCCCTGGGGCCAAGATACAGGCCTTTGATAAAAAGCAAAATCCATACAGAATTGCACTGTTTTCACAAAAAATTTTTATATTTTTAATTTTAGCTTTATTTCCTATGTGCTTATAAGATAAACGATCAAAACTGTTCCCTTTTACTAAATTTTCTTAATTTACGATAAAAATAATAATAAAAAAATCCACTCGCGTCTAAGTTAAAGTAATCTTGCCAAAACAATAACAACCTTGGCAAAAAAATTTGAATTTATTATTTGTGGATAGTTTTTTGTGATTATTAGGTGAATTTTATAAAATTAAACATAAATACTGTGTAAAGTGTATACATATTTTGTGTTTACACAATTATTTTAATGCAAATTTAAGGATGCATACATTGAATAAATATCTAAGGAAGATTATCTAGACTTTTTGAGTGAAGCATCTAACTTGTAGCGTTGGTGCGTTTGATGGTGTTTGTTTTTAATCGTAAGGTGGTACTGTGTATAATTTGTATATAGTTACACAAACATAACTTAGGTGGCAGCATGAACTTTTCTTTGAAATAAGTAGGTTTTATTCAAAATTTTATTTATTTCTCGTTTAACTTAATCGTTATTTTAGGAAAAATTTGTCTTAAAATGTATTTTTACCTGGTTCCTGCTTAAACCAAAGATAATATTTTGTTGAATTTATTTTAATAATTTTTTTCTCGATATTTTTAAACATTAAATACATAAAAGCAAAATTGTGTGCTATCGTCTTCAACAATAATAGCAGTATCACACTGACAACACTTTAACATCATTTTACCAGCAACACAAATGAACACATCTTTACGAATACAGTTTTGTAAAGCTGTTCTGTACGCAACTATTTTTATTTAACTACAAAACTTCTATGAAATAACTTCTATAAAAAAACTTATCGAAAATCTGTCCTATTCAGTTTTCTCTAACAGTTGCCCATTTTTAGAATATACCTAACGAAATTGGCATAGGTTGAAAATACAGAATACTCCAAAGTTGTAATGAAGAGCTTTCTCATTGGTGAACCAATGAGAATGGCATAGCAGGATGCGTACCTAGAGTAATTTAACGCCGTAACGGCTAAGGCTCAGTCCTCGTGGATTTGATGGAGTAATACCTGCTGCTTTAACACAAATGCAGAAATGTACGCAATTTACGAAAAGTTACCGAAATGGAAAAAAATACAAGTGGAAAATGGAGACTCTGGCGACCCCTCTTGCGAAAGACCTACGATCAGCGCGTCCAACCCACACAATCATTCCCAGACGCCCACACACTCACGCTTCATACATGCTAACATTCACCCACCCATTCAGACTGCGAAGCAAGACAACTAAGCGCTAAGACCCACAGCAAGTACCGAAAGGGGTAGTAATCAAAATTACGTTGTATGGCTGTCATCTGACCCATATGATATAGCTCGTAAACCACTGCCATTGCTGGTACACCGTGAATCAAATCTTAGAGCACTGGAGAACGTCACACGCTATATTGAAAGTCTTTATTGACTATTTCCCTTTTTCTTTATTAATAACGGTTTTAACAATTTATAAAACCATAAGTAATTCCCAAAAAAAATATATTTACCGCTCAAACAAGAAAGGTTATAATTTTATTTGTAATCCAAACAAACATGTCCAAACCAGTTTGTTTCAATACCTGTAGTTTACAGTTGGTTAAGGTATTATATAATTAATAAACCTAAAACATGACAAGAATTTGGTTTTCTTTTTTTGTGTAATATAGGTTATTTGAGAATGATTTTTGATTTACTTAAAAATATAAATTCATCAATTTAGGCAATATAATAAAAGAAAAGGTATTTGGAAAACGAGACGTTACCTCGAAGCAAAAAAAATATTTTGATTAGAATCATTTCCAATTCAGACTACATGCATCTTGCTACACGCACCGCCAGTTCACACACCCACGCAACGACAAGCACGCCCCCATTCAACCACTGATACACTGATAATAACAAAACTTTGTTACACAAAAAATGAACTCTATTGCCTTACTGGCATTATATTTCACTCTATAAAATATTCCAAATTAAATTTTATTTTTATCAGAACAATTCACAGAACATACATATATATTTTTTTTTTGTAAATTAATTCACAATTTTTGTAAATTAAGCTAAACGATAACTATGTAGTAGAATTATTTTTTTTTATTTCAGGCATCACTAGTTACTGTTATTTCATCTAACAATTTATTTAACAATTTATAAAACAATTTATTCTTTATTTTCAATAATAAAACTATCTGTATTTTAAACAAATGACAACATTCATAATTTCTATTTAAAATTTGGTAAGGAATATTTTTAAAATCAAAAAAATTAACAAAACGAAAAAGATTTAACACACCAAATAAATAATACATGCAAACGTTTTAAATTAGACTACAAGACGTCAACCACGCACAAAATTCCTATCGGAAAAAGGAATAGACTAAGAGACAGAGATAGTATAGTCATCTCTTTTTATAGCATTTTTAATACCGAAAAATTCGACAAAGTGGTTCTGTTGAAAGGAAATTAATTTATATTATGTTAATAAATGTTAGGACCTTTTTCGTTAAAACAAAACCGCTTGTTATTTTGTAATACACAACATTGCAAGATGATTTCACGAAACAAGTCATTTCCAACATATTTGTAAGAAATATTAAAATGAATTAGACGTAAGTTTAACCGATCTTATGATGTTTATGTGTTATGAAATAACAGCTTACTATAGTATTACAGTAAAATGTAGATCTATAACGGAAAGTTAAATTGACAAAATATATCCACATAAGAAATCGAATACTTAACCAATTGTAGGATAATAATTTTTTTTTATTGCGACGATTGGACAAATATGCACAGCTGTTTGAGGTTTGAAAATTTTGTTGAGCAAGTATGGTTAGTGTCCGGAAAATTCAAATTTTAGTAGAATGATAAAGTAATGCGGGTGAAAACGCAATGTGAGTCAATAATAGGGGATTGTAAAGGAAATATTATTGTTAATTGTTTTATGCGAAGGACCAATTTATGTAACGGAAACTATATAAAAATATGTCTATAGATTGTGGATGGATGAGAAACTATTATGAACTACGTATGGTAAGCAAAATTGTGAATTATGAGAAAACAGACATTGAATAAATCGGGAACCCTACCGCTCTACATTATCATACTCCAGTCTACATAACAAAGTACCTTTAAACCCACCTTTAAATATGATTGTTCCTAAATATTGATCAAATAAGCTTGTACTGTCTATTGGTCTAAAAATTCGTTTTTAATTTATGTTTAACCATACTTCGACTAATAAACTAATAATAAAATGTATAAACATCGTAGTTAAATTGAAAATCCTTATGGTTATATATGTTTGAACAATATATTTCACTATTAAAAAATCTAGATCAAATCCCTTTAAAATTTAAATCAAATTACAAATTCATATTTTTTGCATACACTTTTCATAACAAACAATGACTTTATACAATCCCTGTGAATGGGTGTCTCCAACAAATTTGTTTTCACGTTGTGGCAACCTTACATTTGAGAAATTAAATGTAAAATTAAATCAGAAAATAATTAATTTTGTGACACAAACTTATTGTGAATATATTACAAATATATACTAAATTGTTTTTTTAACATTTTTTATCAAAATATTCTTATATCTGATATATGTAATTTTAGCAGCAAAATGCTTTGAAATGTTGACAATTTTTTTACATGTTTTGATGCAGCACGCCATTTTTATGAATAAATAACTATATAAACACAATTAATTGTTGTGAAAAAAAACAGTTTAAATACTAATTTGTATAAAATTGAATTACAATTCAATACTTTAAGAACAAAATACAGAAAAAAAACTCTTTTGTTTGTTTTGAAATACGACGTAAACAAATGAACTGACATTAAGTGGTAACCAAAACTATGGCAACCTAACGAATACATTAAAAAAATAATACTTCACCGATCATTTGTGTACGTACACGTAGCGATACTTCCTTATATATTTATTCAATGGATGTATAGATAGTCAAATCGCGTAGTACATATAATAAAATTTCAAACAAATTATTATGTAAAAATTTCAAACAAATTATTATGTAAAAATTTCAATACAGGAATGCTTTTTATCAATTACAACAATTTTCTATGATAGAATATTTCCAAAATATTATATAATTTCATAGTACTAAAAAATATGTGCAGTGGCGTAGATAGGGGGCGGTCCGCCCGGGTGTCACCCGTTTTGTGGTGACACCCGACCGTAAAAAACTTAAAACAAACCATCATAATGTTTTCAACGATAAATCACTTAGAAACCATTTTAGCCAGGTTATCAATATAATTTTAATTTATAAATTGTAATAACTTATAATAATGTGTCCCATAAATCTTATATATTAATACGCTAACTTTGTACTTTGTACAGCCTAAGGCTTTTTTATTCGAATTTTCACTTATTCCAAATTTTCACTGCTAACTGATATTAGTGTAACCTAGATCTGAGAGATTTTTGGGATTTTTCGGATCATAAATAAAAAAGTTATAGACGAATTATAATGTATTTTTGAATTCAACTGCCTCCCCTCAAATCAAATCAAATGGATCAAATGGAATCGTCCAAATCTTTTCTTTGTTTATAGTATTTTATATTTTCTTTTCAGTTTACGCATTGATATAGGAGAGTATAGACGTTATTTTTCTTTGTTGTTTTATCTTATATATTAATACGTTGAATATTTAGTTAGATATATATTGTTTGTGAATGAAAGAGGATAAAAAATTGATTATTGATTGTTGTATTTTTTTTCAGCGACAATTTTGTAATGTGTGTGTTTGGTATGATAGTTTGAGATCGTAAATTTGATTGTTAGAATTTTTAATATATATTGTTTGTGAATGAAAGAGGATAAAAAATTGATTATTGATTGTTGTATTTTTTTTCAGCGACAATTTTGTAATGTGTGTGTTTGGTATGATAGTTTGAGATCGTAAATTTGATTGTTGGAATTTTTAATATATATTGTTTGTGAATGAGAGGATAAAAAATTGATTATTGATTGTTGTATTTTTTTTTCAGCGACAATTTTGTAATGCATGTGTTTGGTATGATAGTTTGAGATCGTAAATTTGATTGTTAGAATTTTTAATATATACTAGGAGGGCCCGGCGTGCTTCGCTACGCTTATAATTAAAGTTTTTGCGTAGACATTTTGTTGACGTAGAAGCAATGATTTCAAAAAGTGGTAATGAGAAATGCTAGCATATAATTTTTAATTTTTCTAAAGATGATAAAACTGTTTTATTATTGAATTGGTTAATTATTTGACTTCGGTAAAGGACAGGCCAAGCCTAAATTTATTCTTGGGGACCTTGTACCAGCTGGATGATTCTTATAACTCGTATCAAAATATATTGTTGGTCATATTAGGTCCAACATTGTATGTAATTTCTCCGATATATTTTATTGATTTAGTTCGAATGTTCAAATGTAATAATAATTGTCAACAATTTGCAACATAAAAATGAACAAATTTTATTTTAATTTTTCTATTTTTTCCAGCAACATAAAAATGAACAAATTTTATTTTAATTTTTCTATTTTTTCCAATCAATTTGTAAAACTATTTAAACCAAATAATTAAACATGTAACATTTAACCAGTTTTCTTCTATATTTCTCCAAATTGTGCCTTATTAAAAATAAGTAAGAAATGAACTACTAACATAGAAATACGTTATTTTGGCTTTAAATTGTTTTTTCAATATCTGAGATATAAAAGTAATATTTTCTTCATAGGTTATCTCCATTAAAAATAATAACAAAATACATATATTTACAATTTTTATAAATTTAATTTAATTATGACAATAAAATAATGCACTGTAAATAATAACCTATTAATTATATGAACAAAAATAGAAAAATTATAAATAGTGGCTTGTTTCAAGTGGGTTTGAATGTGTGCATGGATGTAGATACGGGTGATAGTGTGCATGTGTGGAAGGGTGCGAGCGTGTATGAGGTGTGAGAGTATGTGATTGAATATGGGGTTGGACGTGCTGATCGCGGTTCTTTCGCCAAAGGGGTCGCCAGAGTCTCATTTTTTCACTTGGTTTTTTTTTCCATTTCCGTATATATTATGTAATTCACGTACATCTCCGTTATTTGTGCTGGAGTAGCAGGAATTCTAACTCGAACCAATGCTGAAGCTAGTCGATAAGGCTTTATAAACCTCATAAGATACGCGACCTGCTATACCTATTCGCTGATTCGTCAACGAAGAAAGCGCTTCATTACAAATGGGCAACAAAACAGAAATATCAAAGTTGATGTTACATTTCATACTGATAGATTTTAACAGATATAAAACATCGTTTTTGTTTGTTTGCAAAACTTTAACTTCTCATTGAATAAATATCTAAGGAAGAGTAACTACTTTTTGAGTGAAGCCAAAACCCCCGATATAGAAACTTTCTTCATTTTTTAGCACAGTAAAAATCGTGAACTTGTAGCGCCATTTGGAAAAATAAAACTCCATATAAAAAATTCAAAAATATTTAATCAAAAACACTAATCCAATTTTTTGCATATGGCAATGTTCATTGATAATTGCAAATGGTAGGGCTATGATTACAGAGATTTTGGTGCGTTGGATGGTGTTTGTATTTAACCGTAGGGTGGTACTGTGTATGATTTGTATATAGTTACACAAACATAACTTAGGTGGCAGCATGAACTGTTCTTTGAAATAAGTAGGTTTTATTCAAAATTTTATTTATTTCTTGTTTAAACTAATCGTTATTTTAGGAAAAATTTGTCTTAAAATGTATTTTACCTGATTTCCTACTTACATAAAAGATAATGAATAAGGTATATATTTTGTTGATTTTATTTTAATAATTTTTTTCTCAGTATTTTTAAACATTAAATACATAAAAGCAAAATTGTGTGCCATCATCTTCAGCAATAATAGCAGTAATACACTAACAACAGTCTAAAATCATTACCACCAATACAAATGAATACTTCTTCACTTATTTCGAGGATATTATATTTTCCGAAGATGTTGGAAATGCAATAAAGAAATCCAAATCATCTAAAGCTATTGGACCAGATGGCATCTCAGCCATCATGCTAAAACACATTGGACCCATAGGATTGAACTTTCTCACTACCATACTCAACGCGTCTCTGAATACGCTCCAGATACCAGATATCTGGAAAAAGGCTAGAATAAGTCCCATTTTGAAACCTGACAAACCTGAAGAAAAGGAGAATCCTATAGACCGGTCTCTATCCTCTCATCGGTTGCAAAATTGATAGAAGCACTACTACTACCTCGGCTAACAGAATCTTGCAAATCGGCGTCACATCAGTATGGCTTTAGGAAAGCACACAGTACAACCACCGCGCTTCATAGAATCCAAAACCAAATCAGCGATGGTCTTAACCAAAAACAACCCTGTGCTAGAACAATTTTAGTTGCACTTGACCTGTCAAAAGCTTTCGACACATTGTCACATGCTGCACTACTGAACGACATATTCAACACCAATCTGCCAGGTCTAATAAAACGCTGGTTGTGCAACTATCTCAGAAGCCGCCAAACATACGTTGAGTTCCGTAACTCTAGATCTAAGATGAGAGTACTCAGACAAGGAGTTCCACAAGGTGGAGTTCTCTCGCCTTCATTATTCAACCTCTACTTAAGTAGTTTACCTGCACCACCGGAAGGAATAACTATCACGTCATATGCAGACGACTGCACGGTGCTTGCAACAGGAAACAACTCACCAATGTCCTAAACACCTACCTCAACACCTTCAATGAATGGTTTAAAACCAAAAACTTGAAATTGTCCACTGAATAGTCCACTTCTACTCTTTTCACCACATGGACGAAGGAGGTAAATACAACACTCAATATCTGCATTGACAACATACTAATTCCTACTGTCAAAAATCCAAAACTGTTCGGGGTAACATTCGATCCTACTTAAATTCAACGCTCATGCTCAACAAAAAAATACAAAACTTAAAAACAGGAACAACGCACTGAAAGCTCTAGCGGGCAGTTCGTGGGGTAAGGATAAAAACACAATAATAACGACATATAAAGCAATAGGAAGGCCTTTCATAAATTACGCTGCCCCATATAGACACCCCAAGTCGCTGACACCCACTAGAATAAGTTACAGATAACACAAAACGCAGCCTTGCGTACAGCAACCGAATTCAAGCAAAAAAAATCAATTTTTTTTTCGATTTACATCAAAAAAAAAATGTGCATTTTTTCGTAAATTTTTTTGACATTACTAATATCAACAAAGAAAATTTATAAAATAAACGTTTTGTTAACGACAATTTTTATATAACTATGAATTGTCTAATTATTGTACTAAAAACTTACAAAACGACATAGCTAAATTTGACAGTGTAAAAAATAGACAATGTTTTTATATAAAGCATTTTTACCAGTGTAAAATAATGTTATTATTGTGTTCGCCTACAGATGGAAGACAATAGCAAATAGTTCAAATTTAGATAAATGTCCAAATCAACTGGATGTGGACTGTAAAATTGTCCATCCAAATCAAAATTATAAATTTAATAAATAAATAATAATAATAACATTACAATGTTTACATTTTTATGAAATGAATTTTATTGAAATATTTTCATCAACATGCAAAATAAATTTGATACAGTATTTGGTTGGTTATTATTATGGTGTTATTTTGACAATTCAACTCACTAAATAAAGTTTCAATAAGGTCCAATAAAAACGCTTCATTTACTATTTTTTAGCAAATCAAAACGATTTGTTTCGATTATTTTTTTCTATTAGGAAGGAACAGCGAATATTTTCGAATATTTTCCGCCTGCTTAATATATTAATTTAAAACAAAAATTCACATACAAAATTATGTGAAAATGCAATTTGCAAATAGTAAAAATTTCCGATTTCATTCATATGATTGCATGTTTATGTTTATTTGTCAAAAATAAATTACAAATTTATAACATTTATGCGCCTACTAAAATGAAATAATATTTTATTATGCATGATTATGTTGTATGAAATAATGTTACTATTTCTGTTCGTTCAATTGTCTGCTAAATACAACTCGTCACCAAATTATAAGTCGATTATTTTTCAACATTACCACTCATGCCATTTGAGGTTAAAAATTTCTCTCGTGCGCTACGCGCACTCGGCACCTCAAATGACATTCGTAATAATGATTATGAAAAATAATCGACTATTATTTGACGACTCGTGATATTATATATGACAATTCAACTCATTAAATAAAGTTTCAATAAGGTCCAATCAAAACGCTTCATTTACTATTTTTTAGCAAATCAAAACGATTTGTTTCGATTATTTTTTCTGGTAGTAAGGAACAGCGAATATTTTCGAATATTTTCCGCCTACTTAATATATTAATTTAAAACAAAAATGCACATACAAAATTATGTGAAAATGCAATTTGCAAATAGTAAAAATGTCCGTTTTCATTCATAAACGATTGCATGTTTATGTTTATTTGTCAAAAATAAATTACAAATTTATAACATTTATGTGCCTACTAAGATGAAATAATATTTAATTTTGTTTGACAACAAAGGATTATGTTGTATGAAATAATGTTACTATTTCTGTTCGTTCAATTGTCTGCTAAATACAACTCGTCACCAAATTATAAGTCGATTATTTTTCAACATTACCACTCATGCCATTTGAGGTTAAAAATTTAGAAAATTAAAAATTTTTAAAATTAAAAACCTCAAATGACATTCGTAATAATGATTATGAAAAATAGTCGACTATTATTTGACGACTCGTGATATTATATATCAGAGGTGGCCAAGCTTCACTACACGTTGAGCCGCAGTACAATAATCTCTCGTTTCGAGAGCCACAAAAAAAAAAAAAATTTAAAAAGTATCAGTTGTTTGGAAATATTTATTTTATTGAAAAAACAATTATGTACTTATGGTTATAAATACATACAAATACATCTTTAAAGTTTGTTACATGACATGCCTGCTGGTAGATGGCATGTTTGTTTGTAACTTAGTCGTGAATTTTCTGAAATCTGGTTCATAGTTTGTTAGCGCAGTACGAATTAATTCCGTTAAATGCTCATTTGTAAGTTGTGAACGGTGGTTTGATTTTATAAACTTCATTGTTGAAAAAAGTGATTCACAACAATATGTTGTACCGAATATAGACAGTAATCTGGCAGCAGCTTTTTTCAAATTGGGGTACTTTGATTGAGACACTAGTTTCCAAAACTCATTTGGAGATTGTGTGCATTTTAAGAATGTGATCTTCCTGTAGCTCTAGTAATTCCATTTCTCTTGAGGCACTGTCATGCAAAATATAACAAGGAATCGATAAGCCCTCGTTAATAATGTTAATTTCGAATGGATTTACAAGTAAATTAAGAGAAATATTTAAATTATTCAGATCATTAAATCGCAAGTGAAAGTCTTTTAATAATTCTGCTAATTTACTGTACTGAGTGAATACTCAGTTTGTTATCATTAATTTTAGAGAGTCTGTTCTTCAGACGAGGAAAGTGGTTGAACACTTTTGTTGTTAAATCTCGTTGAAAAGGTTGAATTTTTTTAATAAAACTCAGAATCGTTTGAATAAGATCAGTAATAACTTTATCTTTTTCTTGTAAAGCTAGGTTGAGGGATTGCAGATGCTCCATTATATCAGTCAAAAACATACAATCATTAATCAATTCATCATCCTTTAATTCCAGATAGTGTTTTTCGTTTTCTTTGAGGAAATTTCTGATAGGTTCCATTAAATCAACAAATCGGCTTAGAACATTATAGGTGGATAACCATCGCACAAGGCAGTAAAATGTTATATCTTGAGGATGATCTTCAAAGTCCAGTGCTTCGATAAAGTTCTTGAATTGGCGATGGGTTGAATTCGTCCGAATATAGTTCACAATTTGTAGCACAGTTTTCATTACATTTTCGTATTTAAAATATTTTGCAACTAAATGTTCACGATGAACAATGCAATAAAGTGCCGAAATTCGGGTATTCTTGGATCATTTTTTAATAGACCAATAAGGCCTACATTTTTTCCTATTGCAGGTGCTCCGTCAGTTGCTACACTTACCAAATTATTCAGTGGAATATCTGTATCTGACAATATATTATCAAGGGCACTCTTAGTATCAATACCACGAGTAGTATTTTTAAGTGCTACCAAATCCAATAGTTCTTCCTTTACGATTAAAGATTCGTAAACGTATCGGATAAATACAGCTAACTGGGGGGTGTCTTGTATATCGATTGATTCGTCAAGGGCTAAGCTGAAAGCTACACTATTTTTTACATCTACTTGTAGTCGCTGTTTATTATCTTTACTTATTTCCGTAATACGTCGCTCAGTGGTATGACGTGATACTGAAACATTGCTAATTAATCTGTGCAATTTGATATTTAAAGGATCCAGCATTTTAACCACCTGTTCCATATTCTTTTTGATAAATTTTCCCTAAACTTTTCCAAGCGATCATAAAACTAGCCTCGGTATCCGCTTCTGAACTAAAAGATGATAATAATGTTTGCTGATTACTTAATGCAGATTTTAAAGAGTTTATTTTATTTGTTCGGATGTTGGTATTCAACGGATAACTATCCAAAAATTTACTATGGTTTTTTTCGTGATGCCGTTTTAAATTACTGGTTTTATAATGGACAAGTGATTCATTGCACATATAAGACACAAAGATTTTCCCCCTTTATCGATGAATGCGTATGTCTCAACCCATTCTTGCCTGAAGCTACGATTTTATCCGTCATATCTCCTTTTTTTGTGGTCTCACATATTTAGCAGTTAAATTAAAAAACGGAGTATTCCTTAAAAAACACGCAAAATATTATATTTCGCTTCAAGAGATGAAATCACCGTTTTTTTCTTGCAATTTCCTTAAGTTTTTAATTTCGTTTTTGGTTTAGGGTAATATCTTACTGTCGTAAATGTAGCAGGTTGAGGTAGCATATGTCGAATTTGCACGTGTTTTTTAATTCTATTTAATTATGAACTTATTCAATTTTTAATTGGAATATTAAAGGATACATTAAATTTAACTTCGGCAAATTGCCTAAAGATAAAATATCAAAAATATTGTTTATAAAAAAATTGCAGAAAAAGATAATCATAGAAAAACAAACGAATCCAAAAGGAAAGACTTTTGATTTTGAGAAAGATTTTTGTGCATTAATTTGAGACAAATACAGGTGATTTTATTTTTAGCCCACTAGAATATGTTAAACGTATAACCTTAAATAATAAAATTAGTTAAATTTATTTGTAACAGTGGATTATAAACTTGATTCGCGAAGTAAAGTAGTATCAAACTAAAACAAAGTCGCAAAAAACTCCAATAGTAGTAACTTCGACAGGACGGACCTAAATATAATAAAATGATTGCATTAAATCATATTATATTATTATTTTGAATATTTTATTTTACTTGTTATATTTTCATATTATATTAAACAGCATTATAAATTATATGTATTATTTCTAATTTTGTTACAATTTTTATGAATTATTAAATATTATTTAATTTTTTCATTTCTTTTCGAGAGCCGCATTTATTCTTTTAAAGAGCCGCATGCGGCTCGCGAGCCGCGGTTTGGCCATGTGTGTTATATATGATAATTATATCCGAAACTCAAGGATTAGTGACTGTGAGGAATGAAAATAGTTTGTCATAAACTATTTTTTTTACATTATATCAATTTTATTTTTGCATTATATTAATTTTAAATATCGTTTCAGGTTCAATGACTACAAAATTAACAATAAATTCAATGGAATTATTCTCTGTTTTACCATTTATAAGTTTATTTGTGAATACAACCATACAGCCTACATATTAAAGTGTTACTTTATTACTGTGATTTGCGGCTTTAAAGTATCACTTTTCAACTATTTATTTTGTTGTCATAGCTACGTCCAAAAAAGTAAAAAGCATTTGTATTTGTTTAAATTCTATGAAAAATAAAATTTGTATCAAAGCAACCCTCAAATTCAAAATTTCATTATCCAATTAAAATAGTTGTTATCATTTGTTGTCATAGCTACACAATAATTTGGAAAAAATAATAAATATTTTGTCAAAGGTTACTTGTTCCACATATTTTTATTTTAAAATTTATGAAAATTTATAATTTTAATTTAGAATAAACACCTTTTCTTAAAATATTTTGCTTGCGGCGAATAAAAAATAGTTTTTGATGCACGGACGTAAGCTATTCTGGACTTAATGTGGGTGCAAATCTCGGCTAGCGCCTCGATTTGCAAACTCCACTTCCGTCCAAAATCTTTAGCTTTACGTCCTAGCATCATAATGTACTATTTTATTCGCTTGGATTCAACAATATCGAACAAATTAAATTTTTATTAATTTAAGAAAAAATGATGTTGCAAATGTTGACACAAAAACATTTAATGCCATCTGGTGGATATTTTGATTATGTCTCATCACCTCTTATGTTTTTTGAAATAGTATTATACGGATCGTTATACTGAATATTATACAGAAACACATTATGGCTTTGGGGCTTATGATTAAAAACGCGTGGAAAACGTAAACGGCGAGGAAACGTGAAACGTAGTCAATTGGTATGATTGAAAACGCGTGACAAACGTTTTATTTCGAACTCTTGTTTTGGTATGATTGAAAACGCACGGCGTCACTTTTTAGCACAAAATTGAAACGTAAAGTTAGGCTTGCGTTTAGAATAATTTTAAAACTGAAATTAAATTTTTTATTAAATTTGTTAATTTTGTTTTATTTTTAATTGCGAGTGAAAATATGGAAAATGCTTTAAATTTTAAGCACATTAATTATTTTTAAATTTTATGAGAAAAATAACAAATCAAAGTTAGTAAACGGAATTAGAAAGATAATCCTGATTTAGCTAATTATTATTTTTATTTTATCCAAATAATTCAATTTTTTACACTTAAAATTTAACACAATTATATTTTTTTAACAATCAATATTAGACAAAAAATTATTTTGACAATTCTGGCAGTTTTTAATTTCGAAAAAAATTCGAACTACATTTTTATCACGCGTTTTCAATCATACCTACATTAGGTGAAAGTGAATAATCTTAACCGCGTGATGCGTTTTCAATCATAAGCCCCTTTATGTTGTTGTTTGGGTTACGTATAACCAATTTGAAAATGCCTGGTTAACACATCAATGGTATATTAAAACATTTCCAAATTACCCTAAATTAAGAAAAGCTATTGTTCCAAAATTAATATAATTAAATAATAACTTAAGATTAACAAAACATGTAATCGTTTTTATATGCAATACAAAATCTGTACCTCAGAGGTAAACTATCGTAACTGATATTCGGAAAATTTTACAGAGAAGCACTTATAAATTATTACATAGCAAACTGTGTTACAATGAATTTTCCTCTAACATACATTTTAATATACAATTAGTTTCCACTACCTAGCTGTGTAGATCGGACACTGCCATTCAAAAATGCAATTAAAAAGATTCCGAAAAAAAGAATTAAAAATTTTCCGAATATCAGTTACGATAGTTTACCTCTGAGGTACAGAAATTTTGAATGAGAAAGAAAAAGCAAATAATTGTATGGGATTTTTTGCATTAAATTTCTAGACAATACTTTGTGTGAATTCATAGAATGGGGAACATTTCTATTCTAATTAACATCCTAAGTCACGATTGTATAGTCATTATTGATTGTTTCCAATCAATGTGAAATCAATGGCTGACACTTGGTCAATTTGTAGTCCTATATGTATTAACATTAAACTACATTAAACTACATTTATAAACCATATAATGTACATTAACCATTAAACTACATTAAACTACATTTATAAACCATATAATGTAAAAGCATTTTCCATAATATAGAGTCTAATGACAGTGGAAAAATTCAACTTAAGTATAAAATAATTAAGTGATGAAGAAGATTCAACTTCGAAATTGTCATCGCCTCAACGGCGTAATCGATAGCGTGTCTGCCCAAGGATTCGAGCCGGGCACTGACGAGGGTAGGTTCGAATCCCATCCGAAACACGTAAAATGTGAATTGTAGTTTTTTTTTCTGAGAAACTTCAAACCATACCTTTGAATTGAAAATATTCCAATTACTTCTTTACTTACTTGAGTTTAATTGATCTCAAAATATTCAAAAGCAAATAATTTTGTTTTGTATGCTTTTGTCACTTTTGAATTAAAATGCAATATTTAAAATATACTTTTTAATGTTTATTTTTTAATTCCTCATAGTAACAATTTGAATTTGATTTTTTATTTTATAAATAAAATGCCAAAGTACCCAAAGAAGTTTTACTTCAACCGTGTGTAAAGATTACATCATTGAATAAATATCTAAGGAAGAGTAACTAGACTTTTTGAGTGAAGCATCTGATTTGTAGTATTGGTGCGTTTGATGGTGTCTGTATTTAACCGTAGGGTGGTACTGTGTATGATTTGTATATAGTTACACAAACATAACTTAGGTGGCAGCATGAACTGTTCTTTGAAATAAGTAGATTTTATTCAAAATTTTATTTATTTCTCGTTTAAACTAATCGTTATTTTAGGAAAAATTTGTCTTAAAATGTATATTTACCCGTTTCCTACTTAAATAAAAGATAATGAATAAGTTATATATGTATTTTGTTGATTTTATTTTAATAATTTTTTTCTCGATATTTTTAAACATTAAATACATAAAAGCAAAATTGTGTGCCATCATCTTCAGCAATAGTATCACACTAACAACAGTCTAACATCATTACCAGCAATACAAATGAACACATCTTTACGAATACAGATTTGTAAAGCTGTCCTCTAAGCAAATATTTTTATTTAACTACAAAACTTTTATGAACTAACTTCTATAAAAAAACTTATCTAAAATCTCTATCGTATTCAGTTTTTTCTAACAGTTGCCATTTTTAGAATATAACGAAATTGGCATAGGTACTCATTGGTACTCCATCCAAAGTACCTTTAAACCCACTTTAAAAGATGACTGTTCCTAAATATTGACGAAATTAATTTGTCTAAACCAATAGACAATTTGTATTGTCTATTGGTTTAAAAATTCGATTTTAATTTATGTTTATAACCATACTTCGACTAATAAACTAATAATAAATGTATAAACATCGTAGATAAATTGAAAATCCTTATGGTTATATTATATATGTTTGAACAATATATTTCACTATTAAAAATTCTAGATCAAATCCGTTTAAAATTTAAATCATATTCAAATTTATATTTTTTACACACATTTTTCATAACAAACAATAACTTTATACAATCCCTGTGAATGGGCGTGTCTAACAAAATTGTTTTGACATTTTGGCAACCTTACATTTGAGAAATTAAATAAAAAATTATGCCCGATTTATAGTCGGTAACGTTAACTTTAACTTAACCGTAACTTAAGAGACTACAAAATTTTGATTTATAGTCGGTAAGAAATTACGTATTCTTTGACGTTTGATTTGATTTTAATTTTGGTTTTGTAATCAATTTTATATATCAATCAATTCTTTAAAAGTAACAAACTGATCTTAAAATCAAAATTTAAAATAATAAAATTCGAAATAAACATTTGATACAAAATTGAAAAATAAAAAAATTTATTTTCATATTAATTTCATGCTAATATTTGGCTTTAAAGTCGCTCGTTTTATATCCTTTGAATTTTTAATAAATAAAATTTTATTTGTATGGACACTTGCAATTAAATATTAGTTTTCTTCAGTTTTTATACTAAACGTCAAAAAATCCTTAACAAAATCTTTAAGATAGAATGAAATGAACTTTACGTTAAGTTAACGTTAAGTTTGCGTTAACGACTATAAATGATCTAGTGCATTTTCATACATTTCTACTTTACGTTAAGTTAACGTTAAGTGTTAAAGTTACCGACTATAAAGCGGGCATAACGACGGCTAAATTGTAATTTTTTTTCTTCCAAATATGCTTGGGAGTCATTGCTCAAAATAATTTTCATACTTTTCATACGTAATAGTAGATTCTTGTATGAGCTTAGAATGATGGCAATTCTTCAAGAGGATGAAGTTTCCCGGAACGAGCGTAGCGAGTGGAAATTGGAAACCGCAATACGGTTGTAATAACAAAAATGTTATATAAATGTTGCGCTGCAATACGGTTGTAAGAGCAAAAATTTTATATAAAAGTGGTGTAACTGTTGCGTTGAAATACTGTAGACAATCGCTGATAAAAATTTTGAATTGATTTTGTACTAAATCCAACTTTGAAGGACACTTTCTAATTGAATCACACAAAGTAGCAATCAAAATCACAAAAATAGAATAAATTTTATTTTCAATACAACACAAGATAGTTTAAAAATTTTTTTTTTATTTTAATTTAACATTTTTAATTTTAAGTGTGTACCAAAAAAAAAACAGATTCGAAAAAAACATTATTCGAAATACATTTTTAATTATAACACGATTTGATTTTTGTTTTGAAAACCACAAATGAAACTATTAATATTTCTAGAATAAATAATTTGGTTTTTCTTTCTTGTATCGAACGAACAATAGTACATTATTTAATTAGGAGCTAAAGTGATACTTTTTGTGTTGAGTCTATAGTTTGACAATTATAGACGAAACACAAAAAGTCACTTTAGCTCCGAATTAAATACACTATTTTTTCGGCAAACGTTTAAATTTTTTATAAATATGAAATTAATACATCAAACTTTTTATAAATATGAATTTGTATCGTCATAATTACTTCCAAAAAAGAGAAAAAAACATTTAAATTTGTATGAATATAATTTTTTTATCAAAGCAGCCTTTTCAAAATTTCATAATATGAGAATCAACTTATATTTTGTTGTCATGGTTATACAATATGTTTGAAAAAATAAACTAACAAATAACAAATGCTACTTTACAGCCTCCGTAATATAAAATAAAAATGGCGTTACTTTTACTGTCGCTAGACGTTACTTTGACTGTCGCTAGACGTTACTTTGACTGTCTCTAGACGTTACTTTTGCTGTCAGGCTAAAAAGTAAGACTTTAGCTAGCTAATTACGGTTAAAGGAAAATTTTTTTTGAACTTGTCAATCGCTTGATTTTAAGTTCCGGGAACCCAGTCTCGACCGTAATTGAGTCTGAATTTTTTTGAATACCACCGCCGACAATAGCCTTAGCATAACTGTTTTCTTTCTCCTTTCAATTGTTTTTACGAGTGCTTGGTCAAGTACTAATCTGATCAAGAATAATAATTTTTATTGTACATTTCACCGTCAGCAATAGTTAGTTTAACGATTTTCTCTATACACTACCCCTTTTCGCTTTTAATTGGTCAAGTATTGCGCAGCTGTTTGTGGTTTGAATAATTATAATGTCAGCCCCGGATAGGATTAACGTATCGGTATAGTGGTACATCGGATCGAATACTTCAACCTATTGAAAATAACATTATAAATACTGATGAAATAAACATTTTTTGTATTCAATGAAGTTAATTAGCTTCCTCAAACCTCATATCTAGCGTCGAACAAACAAATTACTCGGTATTTACGTAATCGTGAGCAAATACTAGCAGCCAGTGTAACTTTAGATGAAAAATTTCGAACAATTTTACGGAATTATATGCCGAACCCAATCGATGGCGCACCAAAACGTGCAATTCCAATTTTATAGGGAATCAAACAATTTGATTACGAGATTCCATAGCCGAAAAATAATCTTAATGAAATGAAACTGTAGATTGTGGAAATAGAAAAATATTTTTTGGTTGGTTTCGATTAAACGCTGTTCAATGTTCACTAATTCTCAATATCTTGCCGAACGCTGTTGTGAATGACTGATTACCGTTGAGTGACACCCATGAGCCTAAACGTCTGAAATTATTATTAAAAATTTTTTTTTTTGAATCCAAACTTTGTATTTTTTAAGTCTAATAGTAAATCTTGATGTTTCTAATTCATCCCTGATTTAGTTTACATCGAATGGTTCGAGAGGGTCGTTACGGAAGCTTTGGACTGCTAATAACCTTTGGTTAAACCGGTTTTGATTTGTTAAAATTTCGAAAACTGACAAGCTCGATTGTTGGAAAAGAAGTGTCAATTTTGAAGTTGCCATTTTCGAAAGATCAAGTTGTTGATTTTGTATGATGGGGAAAAGATAACACAAGTTTGAAATATTTTTTTTATTGAAGATATTAGAAATGAGTTGAATGATTTGTTGGATTTACCGACTTCTCAAATGCCTGAAAACCAGAAACCTGGTCAGTCCCAAGTATCTTGAATCACCTAAGATTGGATCTAGGTAAATGATTGATGGTCCTATTGTAGATAATAGGCTCCGACTTTGTCTACCCTGGTATTCGCAGATAAACTAATTTCAGGCCAGGTAAAATACTGGCTTGGTTTAGATATTGAGATTCTTCCAAGGGGTGATGTATGGAGATTGTGGTTACCCGAGGAATACGCTGACGAGTGTATTGCAAGGGCCCACAATCCACCAGCTTCATTTCCTGGTGGTTTAGCAAAAACAAAAATATTGTATTCTGTCGTAATATTATTTTGAGCGATGCAGGTAAACTGCAGATAATTATCTGTATCGCTCTCACAAAGATTGTTGAAGCCAAAGTTTGAAGGTTGGTAGGTAGCACTGCCTACGAACTGGAAGACCTGGCTTCCAAACGTAGAGGTGTGTTTATCATTCTAAGGACATTCGCGCCTAAAATCTGAAAAATTTTTTCCTGTGTCGGTAGGATATTATATTTCGTTTAAAGTTATGTTTCACATCCTTCGCTAGCTAACGATATCAATAACCTTAAAGTATGAGGGTAGTTCCGTTTCGAAATAATAGTACAGCGAGTGCGTCTCAACTTCAGAGTGTATGTATCGTTGGGGGCTGTTTCAGAAATTCTTTCCCTGCATAGTTACAATTGGTCGGTTCAAAGGCTGAAGGTATTAATTTAGTTTCAATTGATTGTCCGAAAACTGTCTGCATATGTTTCCAAAATCACCCATTCAGATACGTACAACAGTGTAGCCCGGCTAGTTTAGCCGGTGGAGCATGAGACTCGGGATCTCAGGTGTAAGGTTCGAGCCAGAACAACACCAGTCCGGAATCGTTGCTGATCCCCTATTGAAGGAATATGTTAGTTGATACCTCACTTTTCAAGTTCTTTTCATTTTTTTTCGTTGGTGACTTTCAAGTCCCGGGAACCCCCAGATCTGCCCGGAATTGGGTCTGGAAAGTTGTTTTCATCCATCGCCTACAATAGCTTAGAATACTAATTTTCTCTCTACCTCCCAAGATTTTTTTTTTATGTATTTGCAGATTAGTGTTAATTTTTGCTTGGTACAAAAACAAGATAATATTTATGATATGTTATCCGTTTTATATTTAGGTTATCACACTTAATCTAGTGATAACAAATCGATATTAACCGCTCGGCTACTCGGTTCACAGCTTCCATTAATTTAAATGATTTTGATCGCTTGGACGGCTTGATTGCTCATACGAGTGTCCATTTTTTTTGGTATTCCACTAAAGTATATGAATGTCCTTTTCAACTTCGGACATGGGTGATAAAGATTGCATTCCGTATGGTCGATATTTCCTTATAAGCGTTTGTTACCTGTGGATTAAACTGTTACATGTGCGATTATACTGTTTCAATTCAATACTGTTCATGGTTACAAATTGTTGAATTATTTCTATGTTATAGTAATTTTTTTTTATTCTCGTTTGAGGTTGGGGATGTCAAGTGGCAATTGATGTTAAACTTTGGGACCAGTCTACGTCTTTTCAACTTCTTTTTGGGACCGGCGTTACCAAAAATCACTTGGCAATTGATGTTAAACTTTGGGACCAGTCTACGTCTTTTCAACTTCTTTTTGGGACCGGTGTTACCAAAAATCACTTGCCCTGTTATGTAGACTGGAGTATGATAACGTAGAGCAGTAAAGTTCCAGATTCATATAATGTCTGTTTTCTCATAAATCACAATTTTGCTTACCACGCGTAGTTCATAATAGTTTCTCGTTCGTCCATAATCTGTAGTCATGTTTTCATATAGTTTCCGTTACACATATTTGTTCTTAGCATAAAACAATTAACAATAGTATTTTCTTTACAATATCCTATTATTGGTTCACACTGCGTTTCCACCAGCATCGCTTCGTCATAGGCAGGAGTTTGAATTTTCCGGACCTCTAATCGTGACTGCTCGACAAATTTTTTCAAACCTCAAATAGCTGTGCATATTTGTCCAATCGTCTTGATGTCTAACAATTATTATCCTACAGTCAGTTTTGCAATTGTCTCCAAAACGTATTATATTTCTTATATAGGTATTTTTTATCAATTTCTCTTTCCGTTATAAATCTAGATTTTACTGTACCACGGTTGTAAGCTATTATTTCGTACTACGTAATCATCATAAAATCGGTTGAACATATGTTTGATCCATTCTAATATCGCAATATATTGATATTTCTTCCAAATGCGTTGTAAATAACTTATTTCGTGAAATTATCTTGCAATTTTATGTATTACAAAATAACAATCAGTATATATTTTTTAAAACGGAAAATGTACTAACATTGTTCTGTAAGTTTCACTTTCGAAAAACTTTGTAGCTCAATTTTCGATATTAAATTCCTATATAAGAGATGAAAATATCTCGTTTATTCTCTTATGTCTTTTGCAATTCTCTCGTGAATATCCAACTTGATAACTATTTTGGAATTCACGTTTGTTCCAATAGAATTTAAGTTAAAATTTAAGTAGCGAAAATTTTATTTAAATTAATTAAAATAGTTCAATTAGTTAAATTCTTTTTAGTAGTAAAATTCGCGTAGTTCTATTTAGTACAAATTTATATGTTTGTGTGGTGTATTTTTTTATACACAAACTCTCTTAGTCTATTATTACAAGTTTCGAACAACAGCTGATGGTTTTTTTTGACGTCTCCATCGTGGCAGACCACGATTTTTTAGATTTTTTTTTGCAATTTTCTTCGTGTAAAATGTAATAAAACCCAAAAAAAAAAACAGGATTGAGTGATATTGCTGGATGCCGTATAGTTTTTTTTGATGTCAAGAACCCCGGAAACCAACAAAATTGGCTCATCACACGCCCTAAGTTACCACAGGAAATTTGAGTGCTGATCAACAATCGCCTTAGTTATTGCGGCGCAACTCATTGTTATTATCGCCTGCTGGGATATTCACCGCTGATGGAGGGCTAAAAAAACGTTAAGACTTTGAAGTCTGTTGGACATAATCATGGGGTGAGTGAACTTTAATTAGTCTTTTTACTTTTTATAACGTGCAGATGTGAATACGCGTGAATGGGTGTACATATGGATGAATGTGGGTGTGCCTGTCGATGCGCGGGTGCGAAATCAGGTGGTGAAGATATGCGAGACACTATAAAATAAGTAATACACGAAGAAGTCAGTTTGGTTTTTGATGAATTAACTTTATACATATATTTATAAAATAAAACTAAAATACCACTTGCAACAATGGCTATATTAAAGAATATAATTTCATTTATTATATCAATTAACAATGGCTATATTAAAGAATATAATTTCATTTATTATATCAATTATCTCATCTTGTTCCACGTTTTATTCAATTGGGAAGTTAATGTTATTTCTATCCAAACCAAAATCGAATATAAATGTTGTGCAAATTCTATTAAATAATTTAATGAGTAATAAGTTTTTATTGCAAAATATTATATACGAATTATCGATTGATACAATTTTAATTATATTATTTATATTACAACATACGTTAATGAAAACCGAGTTTTTGAAAAATGTATGGAAAACAATTTCTTTAGAAAATGTAGACCGATGTTTTTATATGGCAACGAGTGGAGTTTTATTGGTTTTAATCGACAACTGGCGTCGCACAGCATCCTTTACAATTTGGTTCATCAATCCAGATAATAATAACATCATCTATTGGACGTTTATGATAGTTCATATTTCTGCATGGATTCTAATCTACGGTGGTAGGATACTTATGGATTCAGCTGAAATTCTTGGATTGAAACAAGTTGTTTTCGAGTTTAATAAGCTTAATACACCGATGTCATACCAATCACCAGAACTACGACGACTTTATAGTAACATACGACATCCATCATTTATTGGATTATCATTAATTTTATGGGCTACGAATTGTATGACATTGGATCACTTGATTTTGTCTGTTATGTGGACATGGTTGTTTGAATGTAAGTGTGAGTTTGTGGGAGGCTGTGAGCGTGCATGAAGCGTGAGAGTGTGGGCGTATGGGAGTGAATGTGCGGGTTGAACGTGCTGATCGCGGTTCTTTCGCAAAAGGGGTCGCCAGAGTCTAATTTTTTTTTCATTCGTATTTTATCCATTTCTGTATATTCACGTAATTTGCGTACATTTCTGTATTTGTGTTGAAGCAGCAGGTATTAATCTATCAAATCCACGATGACTGAGCTTTAGTCGATTCGGCGTTATTCATCTCTAGGTACGCAGCCTGCTATGCCGCTTCATTGGTTCGCCAATGAAAAGGCTCTTCACTACAGCCGCCAGAATATTACGATATGTGACAACCTATGTGATTATGTATTACAGCTCTGTCGTTACGGTAGTACATTATTTTTCAAGTTTCATTAGTTGGTCACGATTTCTAGAAACTCCTTTACGCAGTATTGTCAATCAAGTAATTAATGGTAATTCATATTATGCGCATTCGGAAAATATCTTGTTATCAATGTTGTTTGATGATAGGAAAGAAAAGCGCGACTGTGCTATCAAGAAAATTCTACGCTATCGAGCCTATGTTGAAGACCCAACGGAACTTAGAGTTTATAAAAAAAACCAGATATAAACTTTTATTGCACAGATTACTTGGAAATGATCAATTTGAATGATATAAATAACGTATTTGAACCACCATTCACGCGAAGCATTCCGTACGATACATTGAAAGAATATTTAAATCAAGATGATCCACCGCTCAATGATCCGGAAATTCCATCACATATACAAGGAACAGAACGACCCGTTCAATTGCTAGCTAGCGTTTCCAAACGATTTATACCGGAAAATGTAGAGGCTGTTAAGGCGACGACATTAGAGAGCCGTGCGAAATTGTCCAGATTTGAAAGCAAAAAAGACCAAACAATAATTTTTTTTCGTGTCTTTTCTATTACTAAGTTCAATTCATTTTTTCATTTACATATGTTCTGACTTAATAAATTTCTAAAGCGAAAAATAAACTCCAAAAATAAAAACAGCCATTTAATTCCCAAATTATGTTTTTTTGTTTTCTATTCAATTTATTCATTATTGTTTTTTTGTTTAAATAAAACTCAAACATTTAAACCATTTTGATTTTGACAGTAATTAAACAAAAATATATTTTTGTTTGATATGATAAAAATAAAACATTTGTTTATTAAACTATTCATTACTGTTACCACATAATTTCAATTGTTTGCAAAACTATTTTGAATAACGTTTAACAAGCTTATTTGTTTCAACTTTTGACTACTAATTTGCAAGCCGACCAAA
>OY856186.1:441649850-441840682 GCA_963693315.1 Diogma glabrata
TATATATATATATATATATATATATATATATATATATATATATATATATATATATATATATATATATATATATATATATATATATATATATATATATATATATATATATATATATATATATATATATATATATATATATATATATATATATATATATATATATAGAGTGCCTCACGGTCGCATTTGTTGAGGTAGATCAAAAAAATTTTCTGTACTTGTGTGTTTTAATAATATCTTGGACAAGTTCGTGAATCAGCAAAATCCGACACGTGGTTAAGAAACTAGAGGCTTTTTTCTGAAAAAAATTGATTTTTTAAAACCGTTATAACGGCCGTTTGGATACTAATATTTCAAAAAATTTAACAAATTTAGAATCTTTGGAATCTTTTTTATCAATTTGTTTTAAATCTAGACCTCTGCAGTTAAAGGTTCCTGAATGAGCGGCTCCAACAAAAAAGTTTGCAAAAAAAAAATTTTTTTTTGAAACAACCGGCACTCTCACGGTCGCATTTATAAGGCCAGATCAAAAAACCTTTTCTAAAAATGTGCGTTTTGTTAATATGTTGGACAAGTTCGCAAATCAGCCCAATCCAACACATGGTTAAGAAACTAGAGGCTTTATACTAGAAAAAAACTCTGTTTTTTAGATCCGTTATAACGGCCGTTTGGATTCTAATACTTTTAAAAACTTCATAAATTTAGAATCTTTGAAACCTTTTTAATCAGTCTCTTTCAAAAAAAAAAGACCTCTGCAGTTGGAGGTTTCTGAGTGAACGGCTCCAACAAAAAAGCTTGTAAAACACAAAATGCGTTTGAATCAACCGGCGCTCTCACGGTTGCATTTGTGGAGCCAGATCAAAAAACTTTCCTTAAAAATGTGTGTTTTAATAATATCTTGGACGAGTTCGTAAATCAAAAAAATCTGACACATGGTTAAGGAACTATAGGCTTTATACTAGAAAAAAAAGTGGTTTTTTTAATCCGTTATAACGGCCGTTTGGATACTAATATTTTTAAAATCTTCATAAATTTAGAATCTGTGGAAACATTTTAATCCGTTTCTTATAAATATAAACCTCTGCAGTTAGAGGTTTTTGACTTGTTGGCTTCAACAAAAAAGTTTGCAACAATCCCCAATTACAATTTCCAAAAACCTTATAACAGTCAATGTCAACCTTATAACAGTCAAAAAATAAAAGATTTGAATAGAAGAAATTAATTTTTTTTCTTAGAAATAAACTATTTTGATATTTTGCAGTAATTGCACGACATATGATATAGAGTAGGTTTGTGTCATAAATTATCACACACGTGTTCTGTGGTAGATTTGATATTTGTTTGTTGCAAAATTGGATACATATAATTTTTTTCTTGTAGGTAGCTAATTTTCTTTTTAAATTTGTTCGATATCTGTTTGAAATTAGTTTGTTTTGTTTAAACTAATCTGATACATCAGATTCTACTGGCACACAAAACTGTCTGATCTCGAAATCTACCTATTTCTAGCGGATATACGTGCCGCTTGGACTTTTTTATAATCATATTATATATAAATATTTCTATAATTTGAATGAGTGAAATGTTAGGTTAGTAATTCAGTTCCGCAAAGAGATTTCCAAGATCCAGATGCCTCTGGAACAATTCGTTCCCGGTAAATTTATTTAATAATTTTTTTGTTATTGATCTAATAGAGTTAATTTGTTAGTAAAAGTCCAAGCCATCCAAAGTGGCAAGATTACATCTGGCTCCGAATCAGAGTTAGATAGTGTTACATTTTTTTTTCATTTAGAATGCCAAAAAAAGAAAATTTTTGCAATTTTTGTATGGGTCTCCCATAGGGGTTCCAGAGTGTGCCACTAGCATGGGTGGTTCGGCCCTCCAAAGTTAGTGGGGGTCGGTCATACATTTGGACTCGATTGGGGCACTCTAAATGGTGGGATTTTTCAAAATTAGACCTTCGGTTCAAAAAGGGGAACATCAGAATTCATTTTAGAGGTATGGTTCCTTGGGTAAAGTTTCTTATTTTGATCCCTAGAATACGATTTTCCTTGTCACTTGGGCAATTTTACAATCGACCCGCCCTAGTATGTATTCGTAACTAAAGTATTTGCTTGAAGGCGGTGTGTGCAACTTGCAAGGAAATAAAAATTCCATAACAACTTTGATATTTAATTTTTTTGTTGGCTCTCGTTCTCTTACGAGAATTTATTGAAATGTGATTCCACGTGTAACGAAGTTATATAATATATATTATAAGCCATCTCTGTTATATATGTATTGTTCTCGTTTTAACCTTTTGATATTACTATATCAACAAATGAAGTTTTTAATTTGTTAGGGGAATATTTAATAAACTATAGGACTGTTGTTGAATTTAATGATTGCGTCACATTCTACACACAAGTGAGAGAATTTATATAATGACAATGGAAGACATACATATGGAAAGCATATATTCTTTAGCAGCCGTGGATAAACATTTTTATCCACGACTACTAAAGAATATTGTTACGATTACAGAAAAATCTAGACGATTACGGTCACTTCTAGGAAAATCAAATCAACAAAGTACTACAACAAATTAATGAAATTAAGTGTTGTTGTTGTACTTCTTAGAACTTGGGTCGACAATAAATAAAATTGAATGATTTTATGAATCAAATCAGCATAACGTAAATTAATCGAATATTCTACTATTTTCTCAAGGTTTCTAAAAAGTGACCTCGAATGATCTAGATAATGCAAAATCGTATATAAAGAGGGATGTCTTGCAAGACAGGGTTAGTTTTATTTTAAACCTGCGATAATGAAGTTAAAATTATATAAGTGATTTTTAAATTATTTTTTGTGAATAAAGTTAAGTGTTATTGAGAAGAAATATTTTGTGTATTACTTTGAACGTTGTGAATTGGAAATTTCTACGATAAACCGTTGGGGTTTCGGAGCTGTTGCATGGTGTTCACTATTTTTTCAAAAACAAACTTCCCTGACGTTCCAGACCAAAAATATGAAAATTCCATAACTTTTTTAAAAACAAAACTAAAAAATGTTTACCCCCATTTAACTACATAAAATACCTCGTAGTAGAACAACTATGACTTTCCAGAATGATTATTTTAATAGACTGATCAAATAGAACTCAATGCCCGATGAATTTTCTCCATCTCCTTCTCTAGTGGAGATGCTATCTTCGGCTACTAAAGAGTTTAATTAATGAATATTTCATATTTTTGGTGTGATTTATTATAAATTAAAAATTAACGTCTCTGAACAGCCGAAGATATCATACTAACTGAGGTTAAGGTTTTGAGACATTAGGATTTGTTTAAGGAATTTACTTGGCCTTAAGAAGCCGGTAATAAAATTATTAGAACAAAACGTTCTAAAGTTATGTGAACAATAAATGAGTTGAAGAGGAAGAGGCATTTATCGAGGCGTTTATCGAATTGAGAGTAAGGCCAATTCGAAGAAAGGTTGGCAAAAACGTAACAATATATACTTTCCATGCGTATATCTTTCATTGTAATTGGATTCATTCCACTTTATTTATTAAATTCTACTTTATTTATTTCATTCCACTTTATTTATTAAATATTCCCCTAACAAATTAAAAACTTGATTTGTGGGTATAGTAATATAAACAAGTTAAAGCAAGAACAATACATATATAAAATCTAAAATTGTTTTGTTTTATTGATCATTTCATCAAAGAATTAAGAGAACAGAGGAAGTGAAATTGATGTTAAAAATTGAAGCAGTTTTCGCACACCAATAAATTGTTACTAACACACTTGCGTTTTAGTAGAGGCGTCGTAAATATTTCTATTATTGCATTGAATTCCAAATTTAAGCGTATTTTTGCCCCCAAAATTAATATAAAAAAAAGACGACAAAAAATAGAAAAACAACATAAAAAAATTTGACAATACAACATAAAAAAAATTGAAAATTTAAAATGGAAGCATTCTATTATTGTTTACATTGATTTAGATTATATTTTTTTCTTGAAAGTATTTAAAAAAACTTAAAACTTATTAATCGAAAAGTAAATTATAATATCAATATTAGTTATCTATGATAAGAAATTCCATCCTGTATATGTTTTCGGTAATTTTTACACGTCATTATCACACGACTTCATAGTTAATGTTTTATTCAAAATTTTCACTTAAATATATGAGCCGTTCACTGCACAAAACGATTAACTCCATAAAACAAAATGTTGAGAAATTGAATTTTTTTTCAAAGGTCAAATAAATTTCGAATGTTATTACAATAGTACATTATGATGCTAGGACTAAAGCTAAAGATTTTGGACGGATGTGGAGTTTGCAAATCGAGGCGCTAGCCGAGATTTGCACCCACACATTAAGTCCAAAATAGCTTACGTCCGTGCATCATATACTATTTTTTATTCGCCGCAAGCAAAATATTTTAAGAAAAGTTGTTTATTCTAAATTAAAATTATAAATTTTCATAAATTTTAAAATAAAAATATGTGGAACAAGTAACCTTTGACAAAATATTTATTATTTTTTCCAAATTATTGTGTAGCTATGACAACAAATGATAACTATTTTAATTGGATAATGAAATTTTGAATTTGAGGGTTGCTTTGATAAAAATTTTTACTTTTGATAGAATTTAAACAAATACAAATGCTTTTTACTTTTTTGGACGTAGCTATGACAACAAAATAAATAGTTGAAAAGTGATACTTTAAAGCCGCAAATCACAGTAATAAAGTAACACTTTAATATGTAGGCGAATAAAAACAATTTATTTAATTTTGGTTACTAATACTAATTTTACACCAGCATCTAATTTGCTACGTATCAAATTTGCTAGCCATTTTCACCATCATACTTTTTAAATTTGATACGGTGATGTAAACTCTTATTAATTAGGTATGACATATTAATTTTTAGCGCGTCCTTTTCATTGTTAATTTTTTGGTTAGGAAAAAATAATTTCCATATATATTTTTTATAAAAAACTGAAAGAATTTATTATATTAATGCTAAAATTTATTTTACTTTTAATTTCAGCAAAAAAATCACATCAAACATAAATATATATTTATAAAATAAGTTGATTTATTTTTATTTTAAATGTCATACCTAATTTTAGTGTTCACACCGTAAAAATAATACCTATTTGCTACGTACCTAATTTGATATGTATCATCCTACCAAATATTTGGTACGTACTTTTTTGATAACTGTTTACATCGACCATAGTCGACCTAATAAGTATAGTACGTATCTATTAGATACTGGTGTAAACTTAGTATAAGTATATCAATTAGCTATTATAGTAGTAATTTAATTAGTATAATAGATATTATTATTAGTTTTTAATAGTCATTTTTTAATGGTCTGACAAATTTTGACTCGTAATGGTGTTTATCTTAATTATTCAGGAAAGTTGTTTTTAACATAGAAAGTTATGACTATAGCAAGTACTTTGACATTTAAATTTAAAATTTTCCAAAAAGTGGAGTTAGTCGCTTTGTGCAGTGAACGGCACATATTACACCCCGATTACCGAAGGCAAGTCATGTCACTTTAAATGACTAAAGTCACATCGCATCAATTTTCGTATTGTTGAAGTCGTTTTTTACGCCTCAAGTCATTTTATACGACAGATGTGACTTTAAATGACATTTTAGTCGCCTCAATTTTTCATGTGACAATAATTTTTTTCAAACGTCTTTAATTGTTTTTGTGAAATTGAAGAAAAACTGTAATTTTTTTTTAGTTTTGGAGTTTTTTCGTTTCAGAATTTCTAGTTTTAGTCGTGACGGTTTTTATCGACTTCAATAATACCAATTTTTAGCCGACGTGACATGACTATAGTCATGTCACCTGATGTGACACGATTTCAGTAATCAGGGTGTTAGTTTTTCTTTAAAATTATTTTTAAATTATAATAAAATCACTAGTATTTTTTATATTTATTATAAATTCGTCAAAATATCACCACGATAAATAATAAAAACAATTTTATTAAAACCAAATTATAACCAAACCAAACAATGTTTTTTTTGACATCTTAAAATGCTTTGACATCTTAAAATGCTTTGACATCTTAAAATGCTTTGACATCTTAAAATGCTTTGACATCTTAAAATGCTTTGACATCTTAAAATGCTTTGACATCTTAAAATGAACAAATACGAGAGGAGAAGAGAGAAAAACGGCTTCAAATATTTTTGTGTATATATACAGTAGTTTCATTTCCTTAGTCTCTTAATTCTTTGCATTTCATGCATTTATTTCAATATGGCGATATAAGCTTTTACAGGAAAACTGGAAATTATTTGAAATATTTTTAGGATGAAGGCAATTCTTCACTCGGATGATTCCCTCCACTCGCTACGCTCGTTCCGGGAAAATTCATCCTCGTGAAGAATTGCCTTCATTCTAAGCTTATACAAGAATCTACTATTATCCACGACTACTAAAGAATATATGCTTACCATGTGTATCTTCTATTGTAATTTTATACATTCTATCACTTGTGTGAAGAATGTGACGCAATCGTTACATTCTACTACAGTTCTATAGTTTATTTGTACGTTAGTATTATTAAAAAAAAAAAGTCAAAACGAGAACAATACATATATAAAATAATAAATTTAATGTGATTTTCGGTTGGTAAATTCAGATTTGATAGAAAAATGCTTTGTGCGAACTCACAAATATTTGACAGAACAAAGTTTTTGGTGAAAGTGAAATTTGTAAAAACAAAATTTTGACAATAGGTGAAAATTTTTTTAATTTTTATGTTTGCTGTTAATAAATATATATATTATATATACTTATATAAATATTACTTTGGCAATTAAAAAAACTTCTGTAATAAATTGATGTTCCTTATGAAATTATTTGTTATGCCTACTGTCACAATTTGATGATGCTAAAAAGCTAAATCAAATTTTGACGTTTCGTTGTGGTGAATATTGTAATAAACTTCGTCCAGAATGGGTTAATTTAATTTAATCATAAATAACCAATACGTTCCGCCTAAATGTTTTCTACATTCAGACTATGGCGATGTTAGCTACCGCATCCAAAAGGGACCCCGTACCAAGATGAAAGTGATACATCTGCAAAGGTTGACACCGTACCAAGGTAACAGTACCATTGCAATAGCTGATACTGTTCGGGACGAACAAAACTAAATGGAGGGCAGTGTAATAAACTTCGTCCAGAATGGGTTAATTTAATTTAATCATAAATAACCAATACGTTCCGCCTAAATGTTTTCTACATTCAGACTATGAAAGATGAATTAAAAGTTAACTCCCTTTAACTAATACAAGTTGCATAAATTAATGTAAATTAAATTTTTACATTAATGAATTAAAAGGAGGTGTGGCCTATTGTTTCTAGAAAATACACTGGCAACAAAAACTGAGTTACCAGACGTTTCTGCTTATTTGTTTTTGAATATAAATAAGCGAACAAAATATCAGATAGTCAGTTTTAACTTTGCAATTAGAAGTGTTTTATAAATATTCGCAAGTATAAGGAATAATCGGTGGTACTTGAGCCTGGGTACTAATAGTAAAAGAATTTGAACTTAGTGGAATAGTAAATACAGATTTTACGATTCCGAATATTATTGATTCAAATTGTGGAAAAGCGGTGAAGTTCATCGTGCATAAATTGGAGACCCTGGAATTTATTGCAGTTAAAATCGGAAGTTGCTGTAACTGGTTGATAAATAAAGTTTGAGATTTTGTTAACTAAAGATCTGTCTTTTTACTGTCGTATTTGCTTAATAATCTAAAAGAACCAACGAAGAGTCGTTACAATATAAATTCCAAAAGACAAAATTTTGACGTTAATATTTGTCATCTGTCATTATTTCGTCAGTTCGCACACAGCAAAAGATCTAGATTTTGGTAACCAAACGAACATGAAATCAACTTTTTTGCTATTTTTGTTGTATGGGTAAAAAAAATGGCTTTTGCGCCATGTGTTTTGATAATAGTAAACTACTTTTTACACACTTCACGCATTAATGCCGGGTCCACACCTACAAATATTTGCGGCGCATTCTATGTAGTATGGACGTATGCGGCACACGGAAAGGACGCAAGAATTTTTTTCACATTCAACACACACGATCCGTAGCTTGTCGGTTTTTTTGACAAACATCAAAGAGATTTGCGCCGCATGCTGTTTCTAGTGTGGACGCTTTCCACAACATAAAAATTTATTTAGTTCAAATCCACGATTATTTATTTGAAATAAATATTATGTTTTAATATAAATATCAAAAAATACAATTTTAACCAGGAAAGTACAAAAGCCTCGACAAAAACAAACAATTCAGAAAATTAATATAACCTTTTCTCGTTTTCACGAATGGCTTGAGCGGAGTGGCGTAAAAATTTACGTGAATAAATATTTGTGTGATAAAATATTTTTGTGGCGAAAATATTTTTGCGGCGAAAATATTTTTACGGCGAAAATATTTTTGCGGCGAAAATATTTTTGCGGCGAAAATATTTGCGACGCACGCGTTCGCCACAAAAATTTGTAGGTGTGGACCCGGCATTACACACTTTTATTTAATTTAGAATTATTTATTTCATTTAATTTAATTTACAATTAATAAACTCATCTAAAATTTGAAATCTTAATTAAAGAATACAATTGACAAATGTCAAATTTCACTTTAATTGTTATTAGTGAAGGGGAATTGATCTGAGGGGTAATCTACCTAAAATCTCAGATTTGAAAAACAGATTTTAGATCAAAAATAAATCAATTTTTTTTTATCTGACTTACCCAATAATTTCCAGACAGATAAAAATAAATCAATTTTTTTTTTATCTGAAGTGCGAATCGAAAATCACATAAGTTTTTCCGTTATGTCATTTGTTTATTTTTTCTATGCTATCTATGATTTACATATTTCAATATGTTGATAAAAACTTTTGCAGGCAATCTTTAAATTAAACGAAATATTTTACAGTCGTGGATAAAATAGCATCTCGTATTAGAATATGATGATGGCAATTTTTCACTCGGATGATTCCCTACACTCGTTACGCTCGTTCCGGGAAACTTCATCCTCGTGAAGAATTGCCTTCATTCTAAGCTCATACAAGAATCTAGTATTTCATTGTGCATGCTCTGTTATTTAACTTTTAAAAAAATAATGTGAGGTTCTTTCAACCAAAAAAAAGTGATGTGTACATAATAGTAGTCAACCGACCACCATAACGGGGAGACTATGATAAGTGTGGCACGGCCTAAATTCATTTTTTATTACTAAGCTCCAAAAATTAAGAGAAAAATTTTCTACCAAAAATTTGTGATCTTCTTCTTGGCTCACGAGATATAGGCATTTGAAAAACTAATTCTAATATAGGGATATATGGGGGTAGCTCGGATCGTGTCGAAAGTGATATCATTGGAAAGGTCTTTACAAGACAAGCTCAAATCAAGTGAACAATTTCCGCGGTCTCATCCCTGGAAAGCGTTGTTAGTGTTTAAAGTCTGCGGCGCCATCCCTCTCTTCCCTTCCTCTCCCCTCGCCACCCCCGACCCAACCCTCCGATGCGGTGGCTATTTTTGATCGAAGGCTTGCAAGGTCACAGAAATAATTCTTCGTTTCTTTAAATGAAACATGGAAAACAAAGCTACTTAGGTGAAAAATTGAGAAAAATGCATCAAAAAAGCTAAACTTTAAACACAACGCTTTCCAGGGATGAGACCGCGGAACTTTTTTACTTGATTTGAGCTTGTCTTGTAAAGACCTTTCTAATGATAGCACTTTCGAGACGATCCGAGCTACCCCCATATACCTTATATTAGAATTTGTTTTTCAAATGCCTATATTTCGTGAACCAAGAAGCTCACAAATTTTTGGTAGAACATTTTTCTCTTAATTTTTGGAGCTTAGTAATAAAAAAATAATTTTAGGCCGTGCCACACTTATCATAGTCGTTAATATTAATCGTGACTGCTCTTATGTCAAATCGTTTTTTTGTTTGTTTGTTTTAATTTATTTCTCTGAGAGAAACCGGTTTGTCTTCTTAAAGACGTGCGTAAATTTTTCATTTGATTCAAAATTGTACAATTATTGCGAGTTTCTTTTAAATCTATAAGAAAAAAACCTACTACAAAAAAATAATAGTTTCTCACTCCTTGCGACTATATAAAAAGAAATAAGAAAAATGACAGATTAAGATTTGATTCTAACCAAACATATAAATTTTGATCTTTTATCTATTAAAAATAAACTAAACTATAATGAAAAGTTGGTCGCCAGCTAGTTTTCATAATATACTTTCAGGATGTATACATAACTTAAATATTTGCACATGGGCATTATAAAATAATAAAATATTTACTATTATAAAATCACTGGAAGTAACACAATAAATGTAAAATACTCTCGTAATTATTTCCATTCATTTTATAGAAATTAGCACAACTAAAAATAATAGATTTTACTTTTTGTTTCGTTTTAAATTATTTAATTGTTTTTAATTTATAATTTAATACAATAGTTGGTTGTTGTAAATAAACAGAAATGCAAATGGCGAAATGAGAAATTGAATGACATATTAGCGAACACGATTTCTTATGTCTCTCTTCATACAATTTTAAAGTTATGTTCTCTCTATATTTATATATACTCTAAGATAGTAATTTATGTAACAAGTACGAAAAATAATAATAGTAATGTAATAGTAGTAGTAAAAGTAAATAGTAGTAATAAAATAATAGGAATGTCATATGAAGATGAGTCTGCTAAAACCATTTGCGTACGTGTTGCATACAACGTTTTTTTGTATTAGCTCTTTGGATTTTTTTTTCTAATTTATTGCTATTTGTTTACTTGCGTACCTTAAATTATTACAATATAAAATGAATTAATAAAGTTTCAAAATTCATTCAATTGTCAGATTTCTGAATAAACGAATTTTGAATCCGCTGAAGTGTTGTCATTACGACTTTAAGTACTAGGCCGCTAAAATAGAAGTTTAGGGACTCGAAACAGTTTCAAAAGTAATCATTTTTCGGAGCTAATACTTAAAAAAAAAATTGATCTAAATCAATTGTGCGCGTTCTTTCAATCAAAAGTTTTGATGTTTTTTTTTATGTAATTTCTAACACTAACTCACACGTATAATAGTTAGTTACATATCGAGGGCTAAAAGTTGAAGATAACGCCTGCGGTTCATATTGAAGCCCAACGCGAAGCGAGGGCTTTTATTGAACCAAGGGCGTAATCTTCCTTTCAGCATGAGCATATGTACAACGTTTTACGCACAATTGCCCAACTTAATTGTAGAATAAATCAATGTTTGAATTTTTTAAACTCGCTAGACATTTTGAAAATTATACTAAACATGCCACTATTTTCTCTATAAACTTCATACAATAATTTTTCTATTTTGCGTCTAAAATAAAGTTATTTCGATACCCAATGCGTATCGAAATGGCTTTCATTACGATACGCAAAGTTTTGTCTTTCAAGGTTGGTCACATTGGTCATACAAACGTCAGTGAACATTAAAACGAATAATTAAAATAAAATGTAAATAAAATTAATAAGAATATTTAAATTAGTGTTAAATATTTTAATTAATTAAAATAATTAGTTATAATAACAAAATTTCAAATTGACTATTTTTTAATAAAATACACATTTTTTAAAATTTCAAGACAAAAAATGCAAAATAGAAAAAATAGTATAAAAAAACTCGTTTCATAAGACGTTTTATCGCACTTATCCTTTAGAAAACTCCCCACTGCGCGGGTCGTTTTCCAAACAGATTACGTGCGATAAAATCGTCGATTATGAGAAAAATACACTAATGTTTTATATAGCAACGGGTTTTTATTTTACGTTAAGACGTTAACGTTAAGTTTAATTTTCAGTCACGATAACTAGGATGTAAAATGTGTTTTACGATTCGTTTGTGCGTAATAGTTATTTACATATCGAGGGCTGAAAGTAGAAGATTACGCCAGCGGTTCATATATAATCCCGACGCGAAGCGAGGGCTTTTATTGAACCAAGGGCGTAATCTTCCTTTCAGCCTGAGTGTATGTACAACGCACAACTTTATTGTAGTATAAATCAATTTTTGAATTTTTTAAACTGGCTAGACATTTTGAAAATTATGCTAAACATGCCATGATTTTCTCTATAAACGTCATACAATAATTTATTTGTTTGTTCTAATTTTATGAATATTTTACGGGTGATTATTTTACGGGCGGTAAAGTAGATAAATATATTAATATTTCATATAGCAAAGGGATTTTATTTTACGGATGTAAAGTTCAACTTTCCGCCACGATAACTAGGATGTAAAATGTGTTTTACGATTCGTTTGTGCGTAAAAACAATAAACTTGACGCCATTTTTTGAATTGATTATTTGATTGATAGATTTTTGTGATTAGTAGGTGAATTTTATTAAATTAAACATAAATTCTGTGTAGATTTAAATCGAAAATGTTTTGTTTTGTTACCAATACAACGATAATAAAAATTTGCGGTTTGAACGTTCTTTCAGGCAATCGAAATCAAAATTGATGTAAACCAAAAACTTAAAAAAAAAAAAAAAAAAAAACTCCACATAAGTACATGTAGTCTTGATGTTAATAGACCTTTTTTCCGAAAATAAACATGACAGATGTGATCAACTGATTTGTATTTTGAAAACTATAATTGTTAGTTCTTGCAAATCAAGATTGTTTTGTGTGGTTTTTAAGTTGTTTTTACTAGTTACATTATATTATTTTTGCAGTAAATTTTAATATATAATTACTGATTTCTTATTATTATTACATGCAGATGACATGCAGCAATGTAACGATTTGAAGATTGAAGAAAAAAATCTTGACAGTTGTATAAATGAATTTGTGTTACTCTATATTGTATTGTAACGTACAGTACATGCACAATGAAATTACCTTTATTCATGAGAGTTTATAATTATATTATTCATGATGGGGTAAATTCCATCGGAGTGATGTAATATCACAAATAATTCATTGAATTAATTCATGAGAGTTTGTATGAAAATTTATTTTGAGAAAAAAAAATTTATTTTTGAAATATATTTTTTTCTCCGATAGACAGCAAATATAAATTTTGCAGACTTATTTCAGTCAGCAAAGTGGCACTTTTCCTGCCTAGGCAGCAAAATAATTAGACTTCATAGAAATAAACAGATATTGCGATTAAAAAAAAAATTTTTTTAATCGATTTTTTTTTTCATTTTTAAAATTTTGCTTTATTTTTAAAGTAATAATTATTAAATTACATATCATTGTAATTAATCGGAGAAAAAATTATATGTTCAACTCGGCAGCAAGGTAGATTGACTGCCTTGGCTGAATTCCTAGCCTCGCTCGCTCGGCTATGAACTATCAGCCGCGGCAGTCAATCTACTACTTTGCTGCCTAGTTAAACAAATAACTATTCTCACTAAAAAAAGTTAAGATTTCTTAACTTGTTCCTGATGATTACTAGAGAATGAACTTAGCTACATTTTAAAGCTTTGTGCTTCTATTAAAATATGATAATAAAAAGTTGCTCAAATCTCATTAGTAAAAGTAATTTCATTGTGCATGCACTGTTAATTGACCAAAAAAATCTATATTCATAATCATTTTAGAGCAAAATAGATCACTTTTTTTTATCAAATAGAACCCGTTATGAAAAAAAAAAAAAAACTTTATCTGAGAGCAAAAAGGGGCGTTTCCGAGCACTTTTTTGTACAAAAAGAAAACTACATTAGTTAACAAGAAATTTGTGCTTTTAATTTATCAGTGAAACTTAAGTAATTCATGTTGATTCTTTGAAATTGTATATAAAAAATATCATTAAACGTCATTTAAATTGCAAAAGTTGGTAAAAAGTGTATTTTTTAAACGTTGATTTTTTACAAAGACCCGACCGCATTTTTCTTGGTCCCCGGTGCTGATTATAAATAAAAAAAAAAAAATAAAGTGTTAGGACCGGGGTCAATCTTACCAAATTTATCAAAATTAAGACTTAAATGCTACACTATAAAATTATCACCTTTCCTTAAAATATTTATGCAGCGAGTTACCCAAATTCCATTGTGAATGTTACTCTGCAATTGAAAAAGAATAAAATTACCATTAGTTTTGTTTTCTTTAGATGAAAACAGATATTTTTTTGTTGTTTTTATCAGAATAATATTTAAAATCACAAACACTCAGAAGTGTCCCAAGGTCGTGGTAGGTTATCATCATTGAACATTATTTAAAGTTTGCTTTGAATTGGTTTGTAAAATTCCTTTAAAATTGGATATATATGTACTATGAATTAAAACCAAACAATCAAACAGACTTAAATGATTAAAAATTAAAGGTATATTTACCTTATAATCTAGAAAGCGTATCTTGTTCTTATATCTTCCAACTTTTTTGCAACTTCACTAGGCGTTCGACCTAAATCTCCTGCTATACTCTTTTGCTTTGCTGGATCTAACGATGTGAATAATTCACACAAATCACCATCCATTACATTCTAAAAAAAATACAAATTAAACAGATTCGTAAGTTAAGAATAAACTTGTTTATTACTTTTACTGGGTAATATGAACTTCTATAACTTAAATGATCTCTTCCACATAGTGGAGGACTTTCATTTCTCATGTGCATTTCCAAATGTTGGAAAAAGTCAAAGTCTTCTCGACTTGTAAAAGGAACCAAAGCACCAACTGTACCACTCATAGTAGCATACAACAATGATTCAGATCCACCAGGAATTAGTGTTGCTTTTTGTAACGACATAACTACCTCACCCACATGGAATGTACATACATTGTCAGCTTTTTGTGATGCTCCACTTAAAAGCCCACGATCCCAAAGTGCTTTATTACCAGTAGGATCTTCATCTACATCGTCTGTTACTGTATGTGGTAATCGTAAAATTGATATATTTCCAAACTTATCAGCAGTGGAAATAGTATCATAATCTAATAAAGTAGTAGCTGTTATCCATCGAGGATGTGTATCATCAGCGAATATAATCAATTGATTTTCGTTTCTTTTATACTTTAAGAAAAACACAGATTCTTGGACATCGGAAACATATATTCTTTGTCCCATTGTTTGAATATTACATATGTGATTAGGAATGTGTTTATTTTCACATTTTCGTAGTAATTTTTTCTTTCCCAGATCATAAATCCTGATTACTTTTCCTACACCAACTAAAAGTCTGCCTTGAAACGGACACAGTGCTCCAGGAACCTCATTTACTTCAGTCTTGTGTATAAACTCCAACTGGGAACATACGGTATCAATCTTATATAAATAAATAAAACCACCATTTGCAATTCTGGGACACATTTGAAAATCTTTTGCAACACCAACTACAATAAACTTTGCATCATGAACTGAACTGAATTTAACCAAAGCCATAGACATGATGGCTTCATTTTGTGGCAGATTAATTTTTGAAACGACTGTTCCGTGTATTGGATCCATTATTTTGATCTGTGATGCCCACATACCTTGTCCTGCTTTTGGAGATGAAAAATTATCTTCAGGTAATACTTCATTAATAAACGCATCAGCCATTTCGTTAGCCAATTCTTGTTCGTCATCTCCTGCTGCTTCTTTCATTTCATCAGCCATTTGAGTTTTTCTCGTATTTTTTGTTTCATCTGTATAAGCATTATGATCAGTTTCCGATATAATCAAACGAGATGTTTCGCTGTGAATAACGAATCTTCTAGGTGTATATTCAAGCGGAAATGTGATTTGATTGAAAACTGCTCCCAGTTTTTCTAACGCTAAAATTCTTAAGGTGTTGGTTGATATAGCAACAATGCCTTCAGAACATTGTTCAGAGGAAAATCCTGATGCATATTCTAATGTTTCATACGAAAGAGGTGTTAAGTGAAAACGATTTTGATAGTAGTAACTCAACCAAGTACGGCTAGACATTGCAAGAACAGCTTCTCCACCTTGCATTTTGATTCGAAACAATTTGACTGGACGTGATCCAAGATAACGTGTTCGTGTGTCTGCTAAATCACCTGAAACAGGATCAAGCATTGTGCGCAGTAAAACTCCATTACTAAGCCCAATATTTAAATAAATGGAACCAGTTGTGATAGTTCCACCTTCTTCATTAGTTGTATCTGTTGCGCCCATTTCCACAAGGCAAAGAGATTCAGCTGCAAATGGTAGCGCTTGCATTGATCGGGGTGATAAACAATCCTGAAATATTCAAAAAATAATTAGATATTGTAACAAAAGTTATGAACGATTACTTTAAATAAGTAATCAGAATTCTGTTGTATTCAATGCATTTCATATTCTAGTATGTATGACTTTAGAATGAAAATCATCATTGCAAAATACTATATTAAAGGAAGTATTGCTCACCGTAGGATCTAAAGAAATAATTCGTACTGTATTGTCGGCTAATCCCACAGCCAAAAACCACGACCTTTGCTCGCCAACTGGTACAGTACCTAACGCCATGCACATTACATCGGATGGCATTTTTCTCCTTTCTGTGTATTCATTTAGTTGACCAGTCTGCAAAACAAAAGGAAGTTTGATTAATTTAAAGTTTAATCATTGATTTATATCTTTATTAAGGTGTATAAGAATTCAGCACTGCAGAACACTAAAGTGTGTCTCCACGATAATACAGATATTTAAGTATTTGTCAACATATAAAAAATAAGTTCTTAACAAAACAAAATTATATATATTACCGTATCCATTTCAAAGTAGACTAATTCGCCGCCAGATAAAGCTATTACTACTTGGCGCTGATTAACCGCACACTTCATTATAGTTTTTTTTCCTGGAGCTTTCCATTCATTTACACGTTTATCTGCTCGAATGTGTCTTATACCATCTGGATACACCTACAAATTTAGAATAACATTAACTTTATATATACGACTGAAAAGAATTTCAATTTTACCTGTACTAATGCATCATCACCCAGTGACGAACAAGACAGAGTAGGTGTGGTTCCTAAGAATCCACTGTCAGTTACTTCTTCAACAGTATCTCCGATACTCAATACTAACGTGGCGTTAACGAATGACACAATAATGTAAGCATCAAATTCATCTGAAAGAATAAATAATTCTAAAATATATCAAAACTTTCAACATTAAAAAATGTAGATTAGCATATTTGAATCAGTTTTTTCCAATATTTAATCAAAGTATTTCAGGTGAAACACGGATATATTATAACATCATTTTTAAATATATATTTATAGTATAGTATTCTGTAATTTATAATTCTTAAAACATTTTTTACTTCTTTAACTAGAAGATATCCCTTACCTAGTATCGAATATTATAATTGCCAATACGCCCCATTAATTATAGCCAGTTATGTCTGAAAATAAAAAACTGGTGTTTGATAGATTTTCATCAAATTTTTCACCAGTCGAATTAATAAAGCTACTTTAAATAACGGGGGATGTGAAATTCGACTTTCAGTGACTTAAAGCTTTTGGGAATCTTATTTTTTTTCTCAAATGACAATGAATGAGTAAAAATGAACTAACCGTCTATTCTTTTTTTGACCGTCCATACTGCGTTGGGATTACCCGGAAGTTCAGACACTGCCATTTCAGACACTTCTAACCCATGTCGTAGAACCCGAACAGAAGAACGGGGTCCTCTTCCACACATCAAATATAATTGTGGTGTATCTTCATTTGCTAAATCAGCAACTTGACAGCCTACATAAAAAATAAACATAAGTAGTTTGCATTAACGATAATTAATTTATTTTGTACACTTACCCAAAATAGGAGCATATGAATGTAGTTCATCAACCATTACCAAATTTTTTAACGGCCGTGGTGCAAAAAAGAATGTATCACCTTCTTCCAAAGGCATTGCTGAACTAAACTCTGGTTCTTCATCATCATCACCAAGATGTGCAATTTGATATAAGTAATGATTACCAAAATCACATGAAACAAACAGAAATCCGGTTTTCAAAACGCACATTGACGTTGCTGGTGGTACCGTATCAAAATATTTTAATTTGATTTCCGATACAACTTCATCATCAGTTTCTAATGTTATTTTAAAGATATCACCTTGTTCGGTTTGTAGTAAAAAGAAATACATTGATTTGGTTCTATGTGTTGCCGAGCAGATAAATATCATTCCTCTTTCAGGATCATCCAAATCATTTCGACGTCGGGGAATTGGACAACGAATGTCATGTTGATCTCCCAAATTTTTGTAAGTCAAATAATTTTCTGAACAAATTAAAACCCCAGATGGACCATCGTTTCCACCAGGAACGGATATTAAAAAATTCGCATGTTCTTCTAATGGTTCTGAATATTTTCTTACAACATGATTTAATCCAAGATCAAGTTCATAAAATGTTAAAGTTTGATGTGCTTTTTGTGCGGCTTCACCTGTAATCATACATAAAAGTTAAATTATGCATATAAAAATAGTTTTTGGGGGATTTTTATCATGTCTAAATAACGTGCAACGATCCTTGAAATTATTTTATTTCTTTTTTATTTGGTTTATCAAAAAACGGTAACCTTGGACCAGTTACAAAGGATTAGAAAGACAAACTTTTAAAAAACGTGAAACACCGATTAGTATCTAAAAATAAGAACTCCATACGAAGCCAAAATATACTAATAGTCTAATTAAAACACGAGCGTAGCGACTGTGTTAAATTCATACGAATTGACATACATATTACATAATTGGAACCAAATTTACGCTATAAAATTAATGTGATTTTAAAATTCCCATAATACGATAATTCTAGTCATTCGAAATTTTTAAATCCCAATGATGGTTATACGTTCACCTATTTAAAGGCTACATATGTTAATAGAAATGTTTGGAAACTTGGTGTTTGTTGTGTTGGTGTAATTAAATTTAAAAAATATCGAGCTTGCCACTCTGACTTTTTGCTAACGCATGTTTTTCATTTGTTGTTGCATGTTTGTAGTTGGAATTTATAAACATATGTATGTTGTATTTATTGATGTGAATGATTTTTTATGCCTATATTGGATCTCTTAGACTTTTACTACCTAGATGATTTTATACATATGATATATTGTCGGCTACAGAACATTTGCGTGTAACTACATTTTAGAAAAATGGAAAGGAAGCTCTCAAAACGATTTTACAAAACGAAAATTACTATCAATATATTAAAAAAAAAAGTTTTTTTTTGATTTATTGATAAAAAATTTTTATTTTCAAGCTTGTTTAGAATCGAGATTCCATTGCGACTCTAAAATAAATCGTTTTGTTAGCTTCCTTTCCATTTTTCTAAAATGTAGTTACAGTTAATGCTTTGTAGTCGATGATACGTATTATATTAGTAAACAATGACGAGTTTTTCACGGCTTCATAGTTACAGAATTTAGCAGCTGGTTACACCATAATAAAGTTATAAGAATTATAAATCGAATTACATATACGTTTTCATAAAAAAAAAAAAAAAAAAAAGTATGAAAATGTATTTGGCTGTTGGCTGTATCTGCATTTTATGTAGAAAAAAATTAGAAACGTTTTTGTTAATCTTAAATAAACAAAGCACAACAAACTTTATCTAAGCACAACAACGGCTAAATGGACAACATATTTCCATGTAGAGCTTAAGGAGTTGTAAAAACCATCTCATCAGAGCGTTAGAGGAAAAAGTTACACCCCAATTACTTAAGTCGTGTCACATCAGGTAACATGACTATAGTCATGTCACGTCACATAGAAGTTGGTATTATTGAAGTCGATAAAAACGGTCACTACTAAAACTAAAAATTCTAAAACGAAAAAAACTCCAAACCTAAAAACAACTTATAGTGAATTCTTGTCTACCTGTTCGATACAAGTTCCAACACAGTATTAACGAAATTTTTCTTTTGTAAAAAGTGAAATACAAAATATACAAATTTCGATGTCGGGACTTGTACCGAACAAGTAGAAAAGAATTCAATATTACATTTTATGTTCTTCAATTTCACAAAAAATTAAAGACGTTTGAACAAATTATTGTCACATGAAAAATTGAGGAGACTACAATATCATTTAAAGTGACATCTTTCGTATAGAATGGCTTGAGGCGTAAAGAAAACAACTTCAAGAAAATGAAAATTGGTGTGATGTGACTTAAGTTATTTAAAATTACATGACCTGACTTGGGTAATAGAATCATCATTGATTACCAATATAATTAAAAATTTACTTCAAGCATCGTTCAAACAATTATTTGTTTCTAGTTTTGTTCAATTCAAGAGTTTATTAAGAAACTTCTCAAAAGCGATAAAAAGAAATTTTAATCTAGCACAAGTTTTATGTAAACTATTCACACAAAAATAAGTGAACTTCACAGAGGACCTGTGCAAAATTTTTGGAATTTAAAAAGAAAAATTACAGTTAGTTTTCAAGTTGAAAGACTAACAAACTAATTTAAAACCCAATTCATTTATTAGTTGAAAGGTTTATGAAAGTGTTCATCTCAATTCAAAGAGAATATTCATTATACTAAACATTTCCATGGTTTTAGAGACGAAATGATTTATGCATTCTTAGAATCATATTTATACTGTTTAACTTTGTATAATGATTTGCTAAATGCAATAATTAAAGATACAATTATTTTATTTACCTGTTGGATCTGAATCTCCTTCTTCGTAGTCGATTTCCAAACAAGCAAACATAGGATTTTCAAATCCAACATCTACCCCAACCATGTGATAGCATAAAGTATTTGATTTATGAGCTTCAAGTGGTGAAGATATTGTTAATCTAGCTTCTGCATCTCTATTCAAAATATATACGAGCTTTTGTTTTTCAATTGCTCCAATCATAACTGCTCGACCTTTTGGATCAATGGCTAAATATTGGCCGGGTACAATTCTCCGACATCCTGATTTTCCAAATGTTTCTTGATGTACTTTTTCTAATATATTTTTAGCTGGAATATATTCCAAAATGACAATACGACCAGAATCAGATCCTACAACAGCATAATCTAAAATGATTCAATGATAAAACTAATCGTTAGTGAATGGTTGCAATAAACATTTAATTTATTATTACCTTTAGATCCTCCAGTTAACCTGAAAGACATCAAAGATCGAATAACTCCAAATATTTCAACTGTTAGTAATGTATGAACTTTACCAGTATTAGGATCCGGTCGTAGTAATTCCAAACTCTTCCCTCGTGATATTAAAATTTCTTGGGACTTTGTTCCCGAAAAACTACCGTGAACAGCATGTGTAATGCCGGTAGCACGTTGGAGTGTTAAATTATATAAATACATATTTTATATTTCATCCAAACTCATTCTAAAAACAAAAAAAATTATTATTTTAGGACGCCATTTTCGTTACTTTATTCAAGCCACGCCGGCCGGTAAAATACAGTATTGGAAATAATAAAACGAATTGTTCCGTTCTTATAACCATGTTTATAGTTTTGAAAATTCGTACAAACAAACGATGAGTGAACAGTTATTATATAGCGCCTTAAAACGACTAAAACATGGTGACAATCCATTGTTTCAGAGATACCCAGCGCATAAAAATAATTTAATAAATTTAATTGATTCTACATGTAATAATAGATTATTAACACGAAGAAACTTACTTGTTATGTAAATACGTCATAAATAACAATAGATGATTCAAGATTGCGATAATATAATCCAATTTTAATTTTTAATTTTCAACCATCTTCTTTCACTTCCACGAACGAATAGAAACCAATGCGAAGTTGATATACCAATCTAGGCTAGACTAGAGCACATTTTGATTTTGACCAAAAATTTCAATATAAATTGCTTACAGGGTAATTTGTGGAGGACATCTTTGAAATATTAACTGAAGCTTTCGTAAATTTACAAAGCTTAAATTTTGAAAATTTTTAACTTAATGTATTATTGCGTCTTTGGTTGCACAGAATATTTATAAAATTCTCTTACAGATGTCTCTATAAAATTGTTTCCGAATTCATATTTTTATTAATTCAAATCATTTATTTCATTACAATAAAATAAAACATATTATTCGTTATTTGAAACAGTTTCTGGATCTACCGCCGTTGTCTCTTCAATTTTCTCTTCTTTCTTTGCTTCCGTCGGCTCCTCAACTTTCTTTGTTTCATCTCTGTTGTGTCCCCGTCCACACAGCTCAGCTAAATTAAATTTCTTTAATTTCATATAATCTGGAGCAAAACTAATACATGCTAAACCTTTTATTATCTCAATTATAACGGATAATTCAGCATTTTTCAAATCAACCTTATTGTCGACATTTTTTGTTGCAATCATTTCAGCAACTTCTTTTATAACAAGATCTCGACTTAAATCATTGTTATAACGCTTATTAAAAACAATAGAAAATGTTTTAGGTGTTTTCAATAGATATTTATCACACAATATTCCAGATGCATCTAAAATGTCTTTAATATTTGCCTTACATATAACTTGTATAGGAATAACACGCATAATGAATCTTGATTTCTGTTTTTTTGTTTCATTTATATCTCGGAATATTTTTAATCCTAAATCCATCGGATCTGATACTTTAGCTTTTATGAATATACAGTTTGGGACATCGGTAATAACTTGTTGAAATTTCCTGTTTTTTTGCTTAGCTTCAGCTCTATTTTTTTCAACTTCGGCTGAGAGTTGAGTTGATATATCAATTTCTTCGTCACTGTTATCAGATTTATGTTTATTGTTATCTTCATCGACAACATCGTTGTCACAACTTTGATCAGCGTATTGATTGAATAGATTGTAGCATTCTCTAAGGCAATCCTTTTCACGAAAATTACAGGTTACCAAAAATCCACGTTGCCCAACTTCCATAAAATTTTTCGTTGACTTTTTATTGTAGAAGTTCATTTTTTTTTTATAATCAAACTTCGGCCGTTTTGCTTGTGCCATTATGATTAATTGCTTAGTGTTTAGTTTAATAGTTTAAATTCTATTTATGTATACACCGGTGTTTATTTTTGTTGAACTTTTTGCGGTTTGCGAAAAATATGTCAATATTTTGATGTTTCAAGTTATTATTTCTACTAACAGATATCGTGTTAATCGTTTTTGTATAATTGTAGCACAGTTTTCACAAAATATCACCAGAGCTTTTTACTTAAACTTCAAATCGTTATATAGAGGTAGGGCAATCAAAAATTATGTACTAAAATTTATTACAAAAATAATAAGAATTTAACAATATATAGTCAAAACAACTTAAACACAACAATCTTGACTTGCAAGAAATAACAATTATTTTGAGTTTTTGAAATACAAATTAATTTTTTTTGGCTGATTTTTTTACTATAGTATAGATTTCAGTTCTATTAGCCATATCATTTGGTACCATCAATAATTATAATTTTGTTTCGGAGGGCAGTGGAATCTCAAATTATTTGTTAATTAATGTTAGTAAACGGCCTTATTGATTCCACACAATTATATCCAATTGTATTGTTATATTCCACAATTGTGTGGAATCAATAAGGCCGTTTGCCAACATTAATTAACAAATAATTTGGTACCATATCCTCAAATCACATATATATTTTGTCCTTCCTTCCTTTGTCCTCTTCCCTTCCTCTTACTCGACCCTCATAATATTTCTCATTCCTCTTGCTCCACCTTCATAATGTCACCCCTGCTTAAACTGTCCCATTAGAAAAGGAACAATTATCCTATAGAATATTGATGAAAATTGGATAGGAGAAGGACGATTTTAATGGGATCAACCAAGAAATTCTATACTTCATGTTGGGTAGGAAAGACTCATTCAATGGGAAAATGGAATTAAGCTCATAATCCTTTAAATATCAAACTTTTCCTATAGAAATATTTTGATAGGAATGAACGTAATTAAAAAGGAAAATAGAACTTAAACAATTTTTTTCTTACGACAAGATTCCTTAATAGGATTCTTTATAGTTTTAAAGGAAGACATTGAAACATTTTCAATGGGAAACAGATAATTTGTAAAGGAAAAAAATACTTAGAAAATTCTTTTGTTACGACAAGATTTCCTAACAGGATTAATAGTTTTACAGAAAGACATTGAGATAGTTTCAATAGTAAGTGTATAATTTCTACAGGAACGACAGCATTTTTCAATATATAGATTCATAGGAAGACATTGAAATAGTTTCAATAGGAAATGGATAATTCTTACAGGAAAATACGACTGAAATTTTTCTTATGTCTGGTTAAAATTCATTAGAGTATTATCCATTTAAGAAATATATAGTTATGTGTTATCTTTTTATGTGTTTTAGCTATCGCTTCTCGGCTGAAAGACTATAATTATAGTGATTAAGGTTGGAAATGTTTATTTTATTTTAATTGATTATTATTTAATAGGAAATTTGAAGGTTTTAGAAATTCCCATTAAGAATCGAAAAGGATTCCATATGAAATTCTAAGACTACAAAACTCCCTTTAAAATGTGTTTAGTTCTATTATTTTGACGGTCGCAGAAAATTCAATTAAAATGTAGTCAATCCCATTAAAGAATTTAAAATCCTATAAAACTGTTTTCATTTCTATTAAAAGGATTCAATGAATTTCTATATGACAATTGAATAGGATTCAATCGATTTCAAAAGGAAAAAATTGTTTAATAGGATTTTATAGGAAATTTCCGATGAAATTTTTCCATTAAACTTTGTTTTTCAATAGGATAGCTTAAGCAGGGTCCCCCTTCAATGTTTGTCCTTTGTTATTTTCAAAACTTATAGCGTTTTTGTTTCTCGATTTAAGTTTTGACCTCAACGCGGGCAAAACTCTTTCAGTTTTGCATTTTTTTTTTGTAGTTTTGCATTTATTTTTTCAGTTTTGCCCTTAAAATACTTGAGAATCGAAGTTATCTGGTTTTTTTTTTTTTTTTTTTTTTTCGAATCGAGTTTATCTGGTTTGATATTTATCAGCCTTTAAATATTGGGATCGATTAACATAGTTCTTTTTATGAATCCAAATATTAAATAATCTACGTTTGTTTCTAAAAGCCAATTTGGCTGCTTTCGAAAACAAATATTTTTGTTGGGGTTTCATTATTGAAAAGGGAACGAATTTGTTAATACCGAATAGAATGGTTTCAGTAAAGTTTTGAGCAGAAACGTTTACATCGTCAGTATAAAAACAATGACGATCAAAAGGGAAACCTTGAAAAAAACTTCGGAGACCATTGGTATCCATTTTTGAAAAGCGAAATATTTTACGGGATTTGGGAACTCTAGTTTGTAGCAAATCAGTTTTGATAATTGATGTGATTAGATGATGGTCAGAGTTTCCAATACAACCCTTATCGACATTGACACTTGTAATATCTGGCATAGATGTGAGATAAAGGTCTAAGAGAAAACTTTTATCACCGCCATTACGAGGAGTGAAAGTTGGGCTTTTTACAATCTGCGTCAGGTCGTGCGATGCAGCAAATATTTCTGCCTGCCTTCCATTGTTGTCGTCGTCGGTCATTTTGGAAAATTCCAACCATGATTTGTTGTGGACGTTGAAGTCCCCGGTAACGATAACTTCACAATCTTGAAATTGTGCTCTAATTTCGTCGTCGACAACATTAGTCAAGAGATTAAAAAAATGGGATTATGTTTATTTGGGGACCTGTATAGAGCTATTGTGAAAAAAGAAATTTCAGGTAGACAAACCTTTGATACTACTGTGCTGTAGCCATCACCATGTACTTCATAATTTGGAAAGCGTTTATATGCAACATTCTCATGAATGAATGCACATACACCTTGATGAAGTTTAAAAGCTGTGTAACGTCCGCTATATTCACCTAAACAATTATAAAACCAATTCATATTCTTTTTCTAATTCAATAAAAATTTATTTCAATAATTTCAGTTCATTTTTACATTAATAATAATTTTTAAATTTTCTAATAATTAACGGCTAGTTCAATTTCGAATATACTGAAAAATAAACGAACGCACCAATTTATTTTCATTTTTAACGAACAGATGTCGTTACTCAATTTTTGCTTTATCTTCGTTTTCCCGATTCATTATAAGACGTCAGAAATCACATTTTTTCATTTTGTTGGTTAATCAATTTTAGATTCATTCGGTGCTTAAATTTAAAACAAGTCAAACAATCAGTTTTTTTGTTGAGATTTTAAAGTTTAAAGAAAAATTCTAGTTTTGTTCCAAAAGAACTAAAACCATTTATTTAGCATTTGTATTTTTGATGTAAAACAAAACTGTATAAAGAAAAGAAAGAAAACAATAGATCAATCGGTGGCGTTTCTTTTGTGACGGGAAAAGTAAATAAACCCTGAAATTGTCATAGTGGTTTTTATAATAATTAAACAAAAGGAATTTGGAAAATAAATACCATAAAAAGGAAAAAAAATAACAATTTGTTTTGCTGTATTATACCTGTTTACAAGCATTGGCGGATTGGGGAGTTGGTCTGTGATAGACATCTGTAAAGTTTCGTCCTGTTATTTGGAAATCCTGGTACATGCAGTACCAGGTTAAAAAGGTACGTAACCAACCCGCAAAACGATAAATCTACGTATAAGGAGATCATAACCAATGTGAATTTCTTCTGTTTTATTCTCTTTTTGTCGAGAATTTGGTTCGCGCTAGTAGAACCTTGGCTGGATCATCAAAATAAGAATTATAATAGCTGAATGAATGCAATTGATATCGGCAATACCACATTACTGGAACGGGTTCAAGTTTTTTTTTACTAAATACAACAAATATATCAGCAAGGGCTGACACATGAAGATTTTGGGTTTTGGCAAATCACTGGATACATTGGATACACTGGATACAACATCAACAAGTTTAAGCTAAGTTTCTTTTTATTTGTTTTATATATATATATATATATATATATATATATATATATATATATATATATATATATATATATATATATATATATATATATATATATATATATATATATATATATATATATATATATATATATATATATATATATATATATATATATATATATATATATGGACATATACATTTTCTAGTATTTCCTTTTTAAATGTTAGGTTAGATTCGTAAAGTTAAGAGATTCTCAAGTCCGGAGAAATCTGGAGCATTTCGTTTTCCGTATAAATATAAATTTCATTTTTCCTGGCATATATAATTATTAAAATTTTTGTTATAAAGGTTCAATTTGATTCACGAAGTGAGATAACAAGAATTGGCGCGAAACAAAAACCGAACCCTACTAACTATAACGGTTTTGATTTTTGTGATTGGTGTTTTTAAAACCTGTTTAGGGTGTAGTGAATCTAATAAAAAGTCGGTTTGGGCGTTGGCCGTCAAACCTGGTTTTTTGATATATATTTTAGAAATTGAAATTAATTTTTCATTTTAGGGAATAGATTTTTTTTTGTTTTGATAACCAGTTGCTGGTTTCTGGTTTTTGTGGGGAATTGTGTGTATGTATGGATGACTGAAACTTTTATTCAGTTTATAAAATTAAGTTTTTTCTATTTTTGACAAATTCGGTAAAATTTGATTATCAGAGGTTGAAGTTAGTTATAATCGAATTTTTTAATAACTTTTTGGCGAACTTATTTTATATAATATTTTTTTTTGGGGAATTTGTTTCAATTTTTTTTTTAAAGAATGCACACAATCAGGAATTTTGGCTCGTTTAGAAGCAAACGTCGGCCGGGGCCAGGAGAGTTGGGTCAGGCAGCGGCCAAGCCAGGGGTGAACGAGGTGGATGACGTTATGCATGAGATCATGAGTGAAGTTATGAATGTGGTGAATGAGATGGAGAAAAAAAAAATGAATGTGGAATTGAATGAGAAAAGGAATGAAATATATTTGGAATTGATGGGTGACATAGCGAATGAGCAATATGATGAGATGTTGGATGTAGTGATAAGTGAGATTGTGAATGAGAAAGTGAATGAGTTGGCGGATGGAGTGATGAATGAGGAGATAAATGAGTGGGCAGATGAGGTAGTGCATGGAGTGGAGGAAGTGAATGAGATGAATGAGGAGTTGGTAGGAGAAGTGGTAGTTGATGAAGTGAATGAGTGTGTGGATGAAGTGATGGATGCGCGAGAGAGATATCGCTTGAGGAGGCTGGAGAGGGACAGGAGAAGGTGGAGAGAGAAAAAGAGCAGGAGGAAGGAACAGAAGGCGGTGTGGTTGGTCGAGGAGGTGGAGTTCTCTTCAGTCATGCACGCTTATGCGGAGACATTGGCTGAGGAGAACGCTATCTTCGAGTCCAACCACAGGGAAGAGAACCCTCGACGGTGGTTGGGACCGCAAGAGGCCCCTAGGAATTGTGTGCATCTTTGAAAATTTTTATTTTTTTTTTTTGTATTTGGAAAAAAAAAACCGATTTGGGTCCACATTTTTTTAATGAATTTTTTTTGGTGGTACTATAGTAATTTTAATTGTATATAGTTGTATATAGTAGGTTAATTGTTGTATAATTGTACATATATGTACATATTTTTTTTGTACACCATTGTACATATTCTTTTACATATATTGTACAATTTTTGTAAATTTTTTTTTACTATTGATATCGAATTTTTTGTTTTGTCGTTGTATATTAGGGAGTATATATAATAAAATTTTTCTCGGCGGTAGGCCTAACAAGCCATCCATGGGGCTTATCCCCTTAACATAATTATGTTCTTAGATCGCCTCTGTCCATTATGGACATGCGATCGAAGTTCATTGGTTTCTTCTCTTCATTTCAGAAGGAGTTTTCTGGTGATAAGGGGATGACTACTGCTGGTCTGTACTTAGGTACAAACCAGTAGTACCATTCCCTGCACAGAAGCTTCTTTAACGAAATGAAGAGGAGAACCAATCTCCTCAATCACCTCACACAACTTCAAAATTTTTCCACTTTTACATTTAGCTTACAATAGACAGTTTTCATGGAGTCTAGGATTTGAAGTCTGGTGTTCGGGAGCGTTCTTCGACTATGGCATTAGTTTAATGATAATTTATTTTTAGGTAGAACAACCGCAGCTGGGTCAGTAGAAATGGGCCTAGGGTCTAATCGTGACAGTTGCGATTGTTTTTGTTAGGTTGGGGAGATACTGTTCTGTAGAATCTGGTCGTTAGGGGCTTTTCTAGTCGGTTCTCACATGCATTGCTGGAGTGGGCTCGCGAACGCGGGAATTCAATTACTAAATAAAATGGATATTGTAGCCATACTTACTTTTATGTTGTCTCCAGACGAATCTGAATTTGGGAATCTCTTATCTATATATTAAATAAAAAAATAAATTAAATCAAAACAATAAATTTTTGAGAATAAATAAATAAAAATTTTTATTAAATAAATTAAATTTAGGAATCAATAATTTTTAAGTAAATACATAATTTTTTTAAATAAGCGAGTACTTCAAGATTTAAATAAATATTTTTTATTTTTTTAAAAAAATAAATAAATATTTTGAAGGTAAGACGGTGCATCCAATAAATAAGCATTTTTTTAAATATTTTTATTTTTAAATTTAAATAGATAAATATTTTCCCCTAGGGGTGCTATCGTCAATAAATAATTTTAGGTACTTGTCATTCTGAATTTCAGCATATCTGAAATTTAATAAATAAATTATATTTTACATATACAATAATTTAGGAATTTTTGTGAAAGGTGAAGCAACATTGAGAACAACCATAATTTCGTTCGTTCTTTTATTAAATTTGGTTTTACAAAAATTTTTTTTGTGTTTTTGAATTGGGCGTTCGTTGTTTTTTTCCGTTTTTGCGTTTTTCATTTTTCCATCGTACTAACTACATTTTTTGGGGGGAATTGGTTTTAGTATTGTTGTCGTTTGCGAGTTAATAGTTTTACGGGTTTTACCATCGAAATATCAAGCCAGTTAGACGTTGACCATCCGTTCTATGGTTTGGAACCCACCGAGCTGCAGGTCGAATGTTTGGTTCGGGGTGTGGACTTCAGGGGGGTCAATTGGGCAGAGGAACTGCGAAACCATGCAGATCATGGGTCAGTTCCAATAACAATGTCTCATGCGAGAGATTTGATAGAGGAATCTCAAATGGTGGTGCAGGCAGCACAACTTATTTTAAATCAGGTACGACGACTTCGGCCACCGATTAATCAGACCTTCTTAGATGGTTTGGCGAATCGAGTGTTACATTACACGGGTAGGATGAATAGGTTGGGTCCTCGCAATGACTTGCAAGAAGCCCGTACCTACGCTATCTCGCAATTGTCACGCGCCTGGGATATAATAGGATCACTGTCAACACGTCCAGTTATGCAGAATAAACCAGGAGTATCATCTGCTCCATCCGCTTCACCTGCTTTTCAACCAGATGAGAGATCCACACCGATCCCAGTACGGCCAATATCGGAAACAATACATAGTCTGAATCGTCCAAACCAGCAACAACAGAGACGGTCAGATCAGTTACCACCGGCTTATTTCCAGCAATCGGGTCTGAGAGCAGAGGACTTTGCAATACCACAATTGGGTCCATCACTCCAATCTGAACACACACATAACAATCCAGCATTGGTACAACCACAACCACAATTAAATTATCCATCGGTACCACAGGTACAACTACCACCAATATATCCACCAGCTCCACTAACAGCACCACCACCATACAACCAACCTCCTCAGGTATGGCGTGACGCGGCTCCAGCTTTAGCACCAGTGGAGTACCGAGGGGTTCGTGGGAACAATTTGAGTCGTTATGACTCAAATTGGGTTCCAACCTTCACAGGGGATGGTCACTCTCCTGATGTTCATGAGTTTATTCATAGAGTGGAGGCGGCTGCCAGAAGAGACCGTGTGTCATGGGACGACCTTAGGTCTATCATACCACGGTATCTGAAAGCAGCGGCCGACAGATACTATTTGAATTTAACTCATGAATATGAGGTGGTGACTTACCCAGTGCTAAGGGAGGGACTCCTACAAACCTTCGGTACGCTCACTGATGATAAGGAGATCTTGCGAGTTCTTCTGAACCGTAAACAAAAGTCAAAGGAGAGCGTGTATGAGTACCTAGTGGAGATTGGTTCGTTAAACCGTCGCTTAGCACGTCCATTTGCTGATCGTGAAATGCTAGAGATTGCTCGGGAGGGACTGAGTGTGGAGCTCAAAAACGCTACTCTAGCTGCTACAATACATTCAATTGATGAACTTCGGACTCTATGTCAGAAGTTTGAACGTTTGTGGTCCACGCCAGTTCCGACCAGAACATCAAACTTAAGAATTAGCGAGCTACAGCAAGTGGATGATTATGAGGTGGAAGGTGAAACAGAACGACATGGATATATTGAAGCGGTGGATTCAACACAGAGAAGAATATTTCAGCGACCTGGCATAACATTTGACAACAGTCAACCTGGTCCATCAATGTCCAGACAACCAATAGTGTGTTTCAGATGTGGAGTAAACGGTCATCGAGCTCCTGAGTGCTCCAAAAATCGGATAAAATTATATTGTTGGAAATGTAACAAGCCGGACGTCATTTATGCAAATTGTTCATATTGTCACCCGTCGTTAAACTATCGTCCGAGAGTACATGCTTCGGGGATGGTACCCTCGGTTCAACATCCAATGAGCCCGAAGAAAGCGACGAGAGATGTAGGAACGCAGGACGATCGGCAACCACCAACGAAACCCGAATAAAATCATCGAATACATTTAATTTCCCATCATTACATCGAACGTATTTTAGACGTCTTGAACGTAACATCAGATATTGGAGGATGAGGAAATTATTTCGTAAAGCTTGTATTTCATCTATCCTTTCAGAAACAAAGGATCCTCGGCCGCGATTAACAATAAGGATTTTGGACAAACATATTTCAGGACTATTGGATAGTGGAGCGTCAATCACAATACTTGGAAGAAATTCCTTGGAATTATTGGAATCAGCAGGTACAACTTACCGTAAGTACACTTCGTGTATTCGTACGGCGGATGGTACTGCAACTAAAATTTTAGGTTACATTGAAATTTCAATAACTGTGAATGGCTCCACCAAACCAATGCGGTTCCATATAGTCCCTGGTTTACGAGAAGAGCTCTACCTGGGCATAGATTTCTGGGAGAAATTTGGTACTGTTCCTTCATTTGTTAGTGAACTGACTCGTACAGAGCCAATAACTTTAAATACACACAACCTCACCACTGATCAGCAACATGAACTGGATATGATCAAGGATTCTTTCCCGTCATTTGAAGTGTCTGGGCTCGGAAAGACTTCTTTGGTTGAACATGTCATCGATGTTGGTGATAGTGCACCTGTTAAACAGAGGCATTATCCCACATCGCCGGCTGTTCAACTAAAGGTTTATGCCGAACTCGACCGAATGCTTCAAATGGGCGTGATCGAAGAGAGTAACAGTTCTTGGTGCTCGCCAGTGGTTTTGGTACAAAAAGAATCTGGTAAAAACAGATTATGTATTGATAGCCGTCGTGTCAATTCACTAACTAAAAAGGACGCTTACCCACTTCCCTTGATTGATGGCTTACTAGGTCATCTAAATAGCACAAAGTACATTTCCAGTATTGATCTCAAAGATGCTTTCTGGCAGATTCCTCTGGCAGAAGCATCTAGAGACAAGACAGCCTTCACAGTGCCTGGTCGTCCATTGTATCAATTCCGGGTTATGCCCTTTGGATTGTGCAATGCTCCCCAGACAATGTGTCGGCTAATGCACAAAGTGATAAAACATCAATATCACGAAAATGTCTTTGTTTATTTAGATGATCTATTGGTAGTCTCTTCCACGTTCCAGGAACATATGGAATTGCTGTCCAAAGTCTCTTCATTGTTAAGAGCGGCTGGGTTAACAATAAACCTCAAGAAAAGTAAATTTGTTCTGAGAGAGGTGAAATACTTGGGATTTTTAGTTGGTGAAGATGGTCTTCGAACAGACCCTGACAAGGTAAGAGCTGTAGCAGAGTATCCAGCTCCATCTACAGTAAAACAAATACGTAGACTATTGGGAATGGCTGGTTGGTACCAACGTTTCATACCAAATAATGCAAGCGTGGTATCACCAATTACAGATTTATTGAAGAAGAGTTCGGGGAAATTGAAATGGACATTGGAAGCGCAAGCTGCTTTCGAAAATTTAAAACGATTGCTGACTACAGCACCAGTATTAATTAACCCTGATTATAATAAAGAGTTCTTTATTAGATGCGATGCGAGTCTGACAGGGATAGGTAGTGTACTGTATCAGATCGACGAGGACGGACAAGAGTGTCCGATAGCCTTCATGTCGAAGAAATTAAATAGTGCTCAGAGAAATTATTCGGTTTCTGAGTTGGAATGTCTTGCGGCAATTCTGAGTGTGAAGAAATTCAGGGGCTATGTTGAAGGTCACCGATTTACAATTGTGACTGATCACTCAAGTCTGAAGTGGCTTATGTCACAGAAAGACTTGAGTGGTCGTCTGGCTAGGTGGAGCCTAAAACTCCAACATATGGATTTTACCATTGTCCACCAAAAAGGTACCCAAAATATAGTCCCTGATGCTCTATCTCGTCTTTATGACGATACACACGAAGAATTGACGGAAGCATTAGTACATCACATTAACGACATCAAAATCGACAATGAAGGTTATCGGCACAACGAGTATACGGATATGATAGCTAAAGTTCAATCATCACCAAAGGACTTTCCATCAGTTAAAGTCGTGGTAAGCTTTACATACGTAATGAGCCAAGACCTGATGCAATACCCAACGATGTTCCTGTGTGGAAACTCTGGGTACCAAAACCGATGACTTCCAACATGATTCAGAAACATCATGATGATAGTACTGCTGCTCATGGAGGTGTTAAAAAGACTTTAGAATTACTTCGACGTCTTTATTATTGGCTGGGCATGGCGTCACAGGTACACAACTATGTTGTGTCCTACGATACATGTAAACAAACAAAAGCCACGAATCAGATATTGCGTCCTCCGATGCAATATCAATTCGAAACAGCACGTCCATGGCAGAGAGTCTATATAGATTTTTTGGGACCGTACCCTCGTTCTACACTTGGGAATACGGTGTTATTGATAGTTCTGGATCATGCTACGAAGTTTGTACTACTGAAACCACTTAGAAACGCAACTTCACCGAAGGTGAATGCTTTTCTGAGGAATGAAGTGTTTCTTACATATGGGGTACCAGAGTTTCTGCACAGTGACAATGGCAAACAGTTCACTAGTAGGAACTTTCAAAGTCTTTTGTCAGATTTCGGCATTAAGCACATTAGGACCGGTGTCTATAGTCCTCAAAGCAACGCGTCAGAGCGTGTCAATAGGTCAGTCCTAGCAACAATTCGAGCGTTCATTAAAGGTCAACATACCAAGTGGGATTCACAAATTGGTGAAATCGCATATGCACTGCGGGCCGCAGTAAATTCAGCTACCAAGTACTCACCGTACTATTTATTATTTGGTCAACATCCAGTCTCGGATGGAAATACTTACCAATTGTTGAGATCACTACAGCAGCTTGGTGAAGATGCTGGTGAGGAATTAGAACGCTCTGATCATTTGACTCTGCTCAGGAACCGGGTTCAGGGAAATTTAAAAGCAGCTTTCAAAAAATCGCAACATCAGTACAATCTGCGATCTAAACTACGGACTTTTCAACCACAACAACGTGTGTTTGTACGGCAACATCATTTGAGTGACGCTACAAAAAAATTCTCGGCGAAATTGGCTCCAAAGTTCTTACCTGCAATGATTAAAACTAAGATTGGAAATGTACTTTATGAGTGCATAGATATGAGCGGTAAGAATCTTGGAGTACATCACGCGAAAGACATCAGGGAATGATGTCTTTTCGTTAGGTAGGGTCGTTCCTCTGTCTGGTTTTCGTCTCTGGGGTTCACATCTTCAGTGTCACATTTTACTGGTTGTATCGAGGGTTCAATGGTGCTGACGTTAGATGGATGGATGGTCTGTTTCAGCGCTCACTGATAGTTCCTAGGACCTTCATGAGTGTTGAGATTGATCATCGACCCTGGCGTTGGTTACCATTGATAACTCGATCCCAGATACAGAATAATTGTTGGAAGCAGTTCGGTGGTTTTTGACGTAGAGGGGGTGACGACGTTTTTGTGATTTCAAGGGTAAATATCTTGGTTTTTACCTTGAATTCATGGTGTAACGTCCGCTATATTCACCTAAACAATTATAAAACCAATTCATATTCTTTTTCTAATTCAGTAAAAATTTATTTCAATAATTTCAGTTCATTTTTACATTAATAATAATTTTTAAATTTTCTAATAATTAACGGCTAGTTCAATTTCGAATATACTGAAAAATAAACGAACGCACCAATTTATTTTCATTTTTAACGAACAGATGTCGTTACTCAATTTTTGCTTTATCTTCGTTTTCCCGATTCATTATAAGATGTCAGAAATCATTTTTTTTCATTTTGTTGGTTAATCAATTTTAGATTCATTCGGTGCTTAAATTTAAAACAAGTCAAACATTCAGTTTTTTTGTTGAGATTTTAAAGTTTAAAGAAAAATTCTAGTTTTGTTCCAAAAGAACTAAAACCATTTATTTAGCATTTGTATTTTTGATGTAAAACAAAACTGTATAAAGAAAAGAAAGAAAACAATAGATCAATCGGTGGCGTTTCTTTTGTGACGGGAAAAGTAAATAAACCCTGAAATTGTCATAGTGGTTTTTATAATAATTAAACAAAAGGAATTTGGAAAATAAATACCATAAAAAGGAAAAAAAATAACAATTTGTTTTGCTGTATTATACCTGTTTACAAGCATTGGCGGATTGGGGAGTTGGTCTGTGATAGACATCTGTAAAGTTTCGTCCTGTTATTTGGAAATCCTGGTACATGCAGTACCAGGTTAAAAAGGTACGTAACCAACCCGCAAAACGATAAATCTACGTATAAGGAGATCATAACCAATGTGAATTTCTTCTGTTTTTTTCTCTTTTTGTCGAGAATTTGGTTCGCGCTAGTAGAACCTTGGCTGGATCATCAAAATAAGAATTATAATAGCTGAATGAATGCAATTGATATCGGCAATACCACATTACTGGAACGGGTTCAAGTTTTTTTTTTACTAAATACAACAAATATATCAGCAAGGGCTGACACATGAAGATTTTGGGTTTTGGCGAATCACTGGATACATTGGATACACTGGATACAACATCAACAAGTTTAAGCTAAGTTTCTTTTTATTTGTTTTTTTATATATATATATATATATATATATATATATATATATATATATATATATATATATATATATATATATATATATATATATATATATATATATATATATATATATATATATATATATATATATATATATATATATATATATATATATATATATATATATATATATATATATATATATATATATGGACATATACATTTTCTAGTATTTCCTTTTTAAATGTTAGGTTAGATTCGTAAAGTTAAGAGATTCTCAAGTCCGGAGAAATCTGGAGCATTTCGTTTTCCGTATAAATATAAATTTCATTTTTCCTGGCATATATAATTATTAAAATTTTTGTTATAAAGGTTCAATTTGATTCACGAAGTGAGATAACAGCTGATTCAAGCCTATTTGGGATTTAAGGATTTAGTGTTGGGGATTTAGGGATTTAGTGTTACGTCATAGGGATAGTTTTCAGAAACTTGTGTTTCTGTAAGAAAAAGCTTATGCGGTTGGTCGTGCTCGAGATGATGTTGCACGGCGTCACGGTTGGCATTCAATCCACAAATATTTTGGATGTGTATTTTAAATTTTTTATCAAATGTAGTAGTCATTTGATCAAAATATAATTTATTTTAAAAATGGGTAACTAAACAATAAATCCTATCATATAATAAAATATGACATAGGCCAATATTTCATGATAGGATGTAAGAAATAATAAACAGGTGAAAACAAAATTTTTAAAAAGTTTAAAAGGTTACTAACATATTTATCCATATTGTTCCCACGAGTTAAGATGCAATAAAAGTCACCAACAGGCCTTCGTCTATACCTGTTAGAAGTCTATATACAACTGGGGACGACAGGTGCCCAGAGGCTGGTAATTTTCATGGCTTGACCCTACATAAGCCCTATCTAGTGTGTACCCACCAGAGGGTGCTAATAAGGGAGTACCTTCCCACGACCCGGGCGGCTAAGCCAAGGCCCCGTTCCCGCTAGACATGACAACAGGTTTACGGTTTGTAATAGCAGGCTAGAGCCCACTATAGCTCAGGTACCTCGGGTTCGCCAAGTCCCGTATCATGGTCTAATCAGACCAGTGACCCCTGAGGTAACAATTTATAAATTGGTTTAGAAAAGTGAAAAGAAAACCACATTATATTGCTATTCTAGTCTCGCATATGAAAATCATGATATGATTATCTCTTCATTTTTTTACTCGAAAAAAATGTTGGAACATGTAAATCGCCCATTATACTTTTAAGCATTGGCAATGATGAGAGTTTTATATTTATACTATGGAATTTTATAGTGTAAAAGAACCGTTAGAGTTATATATATGTAGACTTTAACGAACCCAAAACTATACCCGCGTTGCTTTGGAGATCAAACTTGCTTTCATCTACACTAGCTCGAACAAATTGTGTTTATATTTGACTTATTTTCATGTTTTTGGCGTTCCGTTGGTGATATACTCATAATCTGCATGGTTTCTGCAGTTATTTTGTTGTAAAGGAAGCTTGGTGTTCAAAGAAATTTTTGAAAACGGCGTTCAACAGGTCACAAGTTTTCTCTATGACTGATTCCTCTGCATCACACTCTTGGAACTCGACTGCTTTTCCTATAACATGCAGCTTTATCTCCCACAAGAGATTCTAGATGAATAAGAAACAGGTGAATATCGGCATAAGGACACAGTGTGGAAACTGGAATATTTCCCGATTCTTGGAAGCTGGCCAGCGTTCAACCCATATCAAAGAAAGGCAGTAAGATAGACCCTAACAATTATAGACCAATTGCAGTTCTGTCGGTTTTAGCTAAAATATTTCAAAAATATGTTAACTACAATTTAATAGATTATTTGGAAATGTCGCGAATTATTGATGATAAGCAGTATGGTTTTCGTAGAAGTCATGCAACAGGTGATCTGTTAGCCTACGTATCCTATCTCTGGAACAAATCGCTGTAAAACCACGGTGAAACTTCAGTATTTCACTTGACATTTCTAAAGCATTTGATAAAGTGTGGCATAAAAATCTCATAGCTAAATTAAAATCTTATGGCATAGACCATCTTACTGTCTCATGGATTCATAGTTTTCTTACAGGTCGCCAATTTCATGTTAATTTAGATGGTATCACATCCAATATTTTCACCACCAATGCTGGGGTTCCCCAAGGTTCGGCACTCTCACCAACCTTGTTTCTTCTATACATTAATTACTTACTTATTTCCACAGTGCACCCAATCCATAGTTTTGCTGATGACAGCACATTACATGCATCACATGCATCTCCTAAATTTCGATCTCATACTGCAGTTACCATGGATAGAGAGCTGCTAATTGATTCCATCAACAAAGATCTGGAGCGTATAATGGAATGGGGTGATCGTAATCTTGTTTCATTTAATCCAACCAAAACCAAATTATGCCGTCTTTCACGAATAGAGTGACATAAAAATTTTCCTATTAAAATAAACCATGAGGAATTGCGTGAGGTTGAATCAGTTAGACTTCTTGGAGTGGATATTCAAAATAACCTGAAATGGAATAAACATGTGTTCAACCTCGCTAAATCTGCAATGCAAAAATTAGGATTCTTGAGTCGATGTAAAAAGTATTTCAATCCCGAGCAAATTTTGCTAATCTTCAAGTCCTTTATTCGTCCATGTATGGAGTACTGCTGTCATGTTTGGGGAGGTGCTTGTCAGTCAACAATAAATTGTCTAGACTCTGTACAGAGAAAAGCAATACGGTAATACCGAACTAACGGACCAGCTTGATTCACTCCAGCACAGAAGAAATGTGGCTGAATTGTCAATCACTATAAATATAACTTTAGCGAATTCTCCTCTAAGGAAATTCAAAATATCCTTCCATCGTGTGCGCAGTATAATCGACAAACAAGAGCTGCCGAGTTATCCCATCCATTTGTTGTACAAATACCTCGTTGTAGAACTGTGTCCTTCCAAAACGACTATTTTAATAGAGTGGCCAAATTATGGAACTCATTGCCTTCCTCTGTATTTCCCGATGAATTTTCCCCTCAGGCATTTAAAGAAAATGTCCATCATCATTTAAAATAATTAGTATAGTTATCCCTATATGGCCATTCCTTCCATTTTCCTCATCTCCTTCCTTTATAGTTGACATGGTATCTTCGGATATTCAAATAGTTTAAATAATGAATATTTCATATTTAGTGTGCTAAACATGTCTAACTAATTAATAAAACAAAAAAAAAAACAGTCAAACCGAAACTCGTCAATCACACTCTAGATTGACTTAGAGTAATAAGTTTATTATTTCTACTACCAACTTTTTGAAGACAAGTCATCAGCAGGTGAATATTAAACCTATATAGCTGCTGCCATTTGATACACTGCTATAACGGCCGCATGTAAAATCACAGTTTATACGTTTGCGTACAAACCCCTAATTCTTTATTGAAACAAACGGCCAGACGTGTGTGTTCTCATTGCTCCTTTGATAGCCACCGCGAATAAACGGGAGATTGGTAGCTTAAACAGTAATTCTATTTAGCGAAACTAGCTTATTATATTGATATAATTATTTTAATTTTATTTCGATGATGTTTCAAATATCATCCATGCAATTCGTGAAAACACTAAGCATGTACATTTTGTTTGAATTCTCGATTTATCAATGAAAATGAATTTACTTTTACTTTTTGTTCGTACATAGAATAATTGTGAAAGAGAAAACTCTATTAATTTCTAAAATATTCTATATAGTATTATGGACGAAAGAAGTGCGTTGATTTTCTTTCACGATTGCATAATATATAAAATATCAGAACTTACTAGGTAGAACGAGCGAGTTGAATATAAATTACTTCGGTCTGAAAGACCTAAGTATTACATTCATGAGCTCAAAGTGAAATTCTTACCCCCACTTTTTTTGGCATTTCTCGACGTTTATAGGACATACTGATTCTAAAAAAGCAAAAAAAAAAAAATGTGTGTCTGTCTGTCGGCCGGCCGTCCGGCCGTCACAACCGACGAAATCTAGAAAACCGCTGGACGGATTTCAAAATTTTTTTTTTCTAAAAATAGGTTTACTCAATGGAAAGAGCCGAAAGGACGATGTGTTCGATAACTGTACCGGAAGTGTGTCAAAAAAATCGTCAAGTGTGTCAAAACATGGAAATTTGCATATTTTTTGCTTAAAAATCGATCATTTTAAGTGATTACGAGTAGAAACATTAAATTTGGAGAAATCTTGATGGTCGGGATTGGTATGTGAGACCAAAATCTAGATTACTGCATTATAAGTTTGTCAAAAAAATGTTGTCAAGTGTGTCAAAAGAAAGATTTTTATTTATTTTTTTACCCAATTTTTTGGAAAAAAATTAAATTAAAATTTTGTTCGAAATGAAATTTTATTTTATTATTGCGAACTATGGCATTATAAGTTTGTCAAAAAAATGTTGTCAAGTGTGTCAAAAAAAGATTTTTATTTATTTTTTTACCCAATTTTTTGGAAAAAATTAAATTAAAATTTTGTTTGAAATGAAATTTTATTATTATTATTGAGAACTATGGTATTATAAGTTTGTCAAAAAAATGTTGTCAAGTGAAAGATTTTTATTTATTTTTTTACCCAAGTTTTTGGAAAAAAATTAATTTAACAATTTGTATAACATGAAAATATATTATTATTATAGAGAATTATGGCATTATAAGTTTGTCAAAAAAATAATGTCTAGCGTGTCAAAAAATGATTTCATTGATTTTTTTAGCCAATTTTTTGGGGAAAAAAATGTAGCTGTTTTTATGACGTAAATGTAGTTGAAAATGAATTTGAACAAGGAAATTTTTTAATATGTTATAGTTTTTAAATTTTTTTTGGAATTTTGAAAAAAGGTTGTATTTTTGATTTTGTAATAATTTTTGCAATATTTTTAGAATTTTGGAAAAAGTTTTAATTTTTGATTTTGTAAGAATTTTTGGAATATTTTTGGAATTTTGAAAAAAGTTTCAATTTTTGATTTTGTAATAATTTTTGGAATATTTTTAGAATTTTGAAAAATTTTAAATTTTTGATTTTATTTTAATTTTTATAATTTTGGAAAAAGTTTCAAGTTTTGATATTGTTATAATTTTTGTAATATTTTTAGAGTTTTGGAAAAAGTTTGAATTTTTGAATTTTAAAGAATTTTTGGAATATTTTTAGAATTTAGAAAAAGTTTAAATATTTGATTTTATTCTAATTTTTGGAATATTTTTGGAATTTTGAAAAAAGTTTCAATTTTTGATTTTGTATAATTTTTGCAATATTTTCAGAATTTTTGAAAAAAGTTTAATCTTTGATTTTGTAATAATTTTTGGAATATTTTTAGAATTTTGAAAAAAGTTTGATTTTATTTAATTTTTACAGTATTTTTGGAATTTTGAAAGAAATATGAATTTGTGATTTTGTAATATTTTCTCGAAACGCTAAATGGAGAGGTTTTTGAGTAGTTTGCTGAGTGTATCATCTTTTCACTAAATTATGTTAGTTTATGATCTTTTATAATTTTCCGGCATCGTATTGATGTTTCGTGTTAGTTTTGTAATAAATTTCTAAACAGAGATTGAAAAAAATACTTGTACTTTAACAAAGAGTTATGTTTGATATACATCGCTGCCCAAAACTAAAAATCATGTCCTCATAAAAGTTTTTTGCCGAAAACTATATCAAAAACCTTAACCCAGACCGAAGTCTTGATATCTCAGAGCTGTGAGATTTCAGCCCCTCCATATTTTTCAATATGTAACCGTACCGGTGTTATTTTTAAATTAATGAATGGTTGCAATATAACAAACAATTCAATGTAAAATTATTCAAAAAATGTAATTTAATGGAGATGCTTTTATTTTCAATATATTAACAGATGACAATTTGAGTTATATATTTTTCTTCAAAGCTTTTTGGTAGTGAACAAAATTGACATGTTTTTAAAATATTTACTTACACACATAAGTTATAACCACGTGTTATTTATAATCCTGGTTTCACTAATAATAAAAGTAAAAACAAAATTTTTGTTTTGTAGATTGTATCCCTAAAATATAACTTCCAAAATTTTCTGACATGCATGTATAATGTATGTAATGAAAGAAATTAGAAATCATTAGAATGAATCAGAAATAGAAAAGGAGCTAGAAATCATAAATACCGTTGTTTTACGAACATTTTTTTATTTTAGGTATATACATATATTTTATGAGATTACAATACAAAGTCAAATTTGAAAAACACTTTCAAACCCAGGATATACGTAACTCAACTTACGGTTTCTGTTAATAAAAACAAAAGTATGCAATAAACAACATCTACATTTAATTTAATACATTACAAATGGAATTAAACAGTTTACATAAAAAACATAACAATTTCTTAAATTACTCAGTCATTTTTTCTTCAGTTTTTTCATCAGTTTTTGCAGCAGTATTTGATTTAATAGATAAATGAGCCGGTCCCGTTTGTTGTATTTGAATCACACGTTCACTGTTTTCAACAGACAATTGTGGTGGAGGCGCTTTTATTGTTAATACACCATCAGATGATATAGTTGAAGTTACATCCTTTACATCATAGCCTTCTGGTAATGAATATTTGCGAACAAAATGACGGTAAATATGGCCATGTTCATCCTCCTTTTCTTCATGTTTACCCTCAACAGTTATTGTATTATTAACAGTTTTAACAGTAATTTCATTTGGTGCAAAATGTTCAACATCAAGACACACTTGAAAACCATCCTTTGATGATGATACTGTTGCTAATGAACTCTCACCTGGTCGATGTTTTCGTGGCCATGACCGTGAATATAATGGAAAATGTTTAAATGCTGGTCGTCTTAATGAAAACAATGATGGTCGGAGCTCATGTGGATACATTCCTAATCCAAAATGATTTGGGTAAGATCTTAATCCAGATGCTTCTTCTAAAGGATCATCAACCAAATCAAAAATTAATGGTAAAAGTGACATGTTTATTTTAGTAATAATTATCACTACAATATATTATAGTTAACAATACTTTATACTTATTGACTTCGGTTCGGCGGTTTAATTTTTACTGATCTCTATTCCAAAGAAAATTCCCTTTTATATACAAATGTAAGAAAGAGAAAAACCTATAAATTTCTCCAATGTTCTAGCATATTTTCAAATATTCCAACACATATATATTTTTGTTTATCAAAAAACTGTAAATAATAAAATAGAAAGGAGTAGAAAAAGCGAGATAAGTATATGAAATAATAATTATTTTATGAGTCTTCAACTTTTATTAATTTTGCATTGTGGCATTCAATCAATCAAATAAAACTATTAAAAATACCAAAATAATTAGTATATAGAATACAAATTTATTTCTTTGATCTAAATTTAAATCATTACAAATTATATAAAACAACGTATTACTCTGTGATAAGTACTGTAAATATATTTCTCGAACAATCAAAACAAATAACTATATACATATGAATAGTTTGCCGGTATATAAATACCGTTGCAAAACGATTGTTTTTCATAAAGTATTTTGCTTTTAAACAAATCGCAAAATTCATTCAAAATAAAACAAAAAATGTCGTTAATTCCAATTTTGTTTAGTGATGATTTTGATCTATGGAGACACGGTGATTATAAGTTCGGGATGGGTCTTCATCCTCATGAATTAAGAGAATTATATATGCTACCAAATAGAATTATGTCATCATTTTCATTTCCCACTGGATATCATCGTCCATGGACACTTTCTTCACGTTTGGAAAAATTAAATTTTCCCGACGTTTCGATCGGGAAAGATGGATTTCAAGTATTATTGGATGTACAACAATTTGCACCCAACGAAGTAAGTGTTAAAACTATCGATAATGAAGTTGTGGTTGAAGGCAAGCATGAAGAGCGCCCAGATCCACATGGTTATATATCAAGACATTTTATACGAAAATACACACTACCTAATGGTTATGATCCAAATGCTGTTGTATCAACAATTTCATCAGATGGTGTTTTAACAATAAAAGCACCATTACCTGCAATTGTACCGTCTGGAACGAATGAAAGGGTTATTGAAATACAACAAACTGGACCGGCACATCTCTCCGTAAAAGGTGACGACAACAAAGGAAAAGTAACTGATTAAATAACTACATAATCAAACAATATATTCTTGTTTTTTTAGTGATTATTGAATTTTATTATGTAACATTTGATTTGTTTAGTTATGTATGTATAACTATTTAACAAATTTATTCACAAAAGTTGTAATTGGCAATCCAATTCTAAAATAAATATTGTTACAGGAATTTTATTGTATTGTTCCTTCAAAGTTTAAAACAACAAAAATTTTTAAGTTATTTTTATTTAACAATTACATTATTATCTATTTGATTGATTTTTAGGTTTGGTATAAGTATTTTGAATACATTCGTCCTTGGCATCATATTCAATTTGTTCATACATCCATTTTCGACTACAGCGGCAAGTTGCCCCACATTTTAAACTACTGCAATTAGGGCAAGGAAAATGGCATCCAGCACATTTAATGTCCAAGCAATCGCATAAATCTTCACCAGTTACCCGATAAAAACCTTTTGAATCATATAAACTTCCTCCTTTTACAACTTGTGTTGGTGCAATGGTACCTGTTGTTGTTTTTCTAGATAATTTACGTCTTTCTCTCGCAGATTTTTCGGGATCAAAATCCCCTAAAAAATTTCTCACATCATGAATTGTTTTTCGCATATTTTTTATTGTGGTACGATTCCTTGGTCCAGAGTTTATAATATTTTGTTGATCAATTTCATTCAATGAATGTCTTCGTAAATTTCTTGTTGTTGTTTTTAATAGTTTTGAATAGTCTAAATGTTGATTATTATCTACTGCTGGTTCAGGTTGTACTTCGTCCATTATGAATTTTGTTTTCTTTTTTAATTTTAACAAATAATTATAAATCGAAGCAAGCGGCACTCAGAAAATTACAATTAAACAAAATGTCAAGAAACATCAAACAAATGAAATTTTGGTAAATTTATTTTATGTTGTCAGTTCTGATTCTAAACTCACGTAAGTCTCTTGTAGAAAATAAAAATGTCGTAACCTCAAAGTTTTGATTTTAAAAATAGTTTAAAAAATTGCATTTATAATTGAACAAATAAATAATATTACATAAAAATACAAGAAGTTTTTAAATAATACCGTAAGTAAATTATGTTTTTTTGGTTTAAATAATTTTAAAAATATATTTGACAATGATGCAATTTTAATAAAAATAGTGCGGTGAAATATAAAATAATATATATTTCTTTTTATATGATTAACAGACAATATTAAATCAACAAACCAACAATCAAAATGATAAACCGTATATTAAGTTATAGTAATTTATCAAAAAATCTTTTAAAATTGAAATTAAATTTTCGACAATACAGTGCTCAGGAAGCTGCAGCAATTAAAAGAAATGTCGTTTCAACAAATACAATTAATTTTCAGAATTTAACACAAAAATCTAAATTTTCACCAGGCCGTCTTTATGAAGGATTTCTATGTACGAAAGTTGAGTTTATTAAAGATTTCAATATGACTGCTTATGTATTTAAACATGAAACAGTTGGAACAGAGTATCTTCATTTGGAACGTGAAGATTCAAATAATGTTTTTAGTATCAATTTTCGTACAACGCCATTCGATTCAACAGGCATTCCTCATATATTAGAACATAATGTTCTTTGTGGATCGGGAAAATTTCCAGTTCGTGATCCATTCTTTAAAATGATAAACAGAAGTGTGGCTACGTTTATGAATGCGATGACCGGACCAGATTACACATTTTATCCTTTTTCATCGGTTAATAAAGTTGATTATCAAAATTTACAGCAGATTTATTTAGATGCAGTTTTTCGTCCGAATTTACGATATATCGATTTTCTTCAAGAGGGTTGGAGATTGGAACATACAGATTTGAATAATAAAAAATCGGATTACGTTTTGAAAGGGGTTGTTTATAATGAAATGAAAGGAGCCTTTTCGGAAAATAGCAGTGTTTTTGGACAGCAATTTTTAAATAAAATATTGCCAGATCATACATATGGTTATGTGTCTGGAGGAGACCCTCTTGTGATCCCAGAGTTAACTCATTCGAATTTAGTTGAATTTCATGAAAGATATTATCATCCGAGTAATTGTAGGATTTACAGTTATGGAAATAATCCTTTAGAGCCAACTTTAAAATATATTAACGAAACTTATATGAAAGATTTTATGAAAATCGATACAGATTATAGTCATATACCATCACAAAAGCGATGGGCATCGCCAAAGAGTTATAATATTGTAAGCCGTTTTGATTCAATGGGCGCGCCAATTGAGCGACAAAACCAAATAGCTATTGGATATTTAATGACGGATATCAAAGATATCTATGAATCGTTTTTAATGACTGTTTTAACCGAGCTGTTGGTTCGGGGTCCTAATTCGTATTTTTATAAAAGTTTAATTGAACCGAACATATCAGGTGGATATAATCAGCATACTGGATTTGATAATCAAATGAGGGATACACTTTTTATAGTGGGGCTACAAGATCTTCTAGTTGATGACTTTTCAAACGTCGAAAAAATTTTCGATGAAACTATCAATAAAGTAATAGAAAATGGATTCGAAAAACAACATATTGAAAGTGTTCTCTATAACTATGAACTTCAGTTGAAACATCAAACACCGAAATTTGGGTTGGGATTATTGTTTAACTTAACACCATTATGGAATCACGATGGTGATTTAATAAAAGCAATGAAAGTATCAGATCTTATCAAAACATTAAGAGAAAACATTTCAAGAAATCCAAAATATTTACAAGAAAAAGTTGAATTTTATTTCAAGAAAAATGGTCACAGAATGGTTATGACTATGATACCAGATATTGAATATGAAAATAATTTAAATAAACTTGAACAAGAATTGTTAAAGCGCAAAATTGGAGAGTTGACAGAGGATGATAAAGATAAAGTTTTTCGTGATGGACTCATCCTATCGGACACCCAAAAAACTCCAGAGAATTTAGATGTGTTACCCTGTTTAAATTTGGAGGATATTCCACAAGAAGTTGAAGCGATCAAATTAAAATTTGACACTTTTGAAGGAGTTCCCGTCCAATATTGTTTGACAAACACAAACGATGTTACTTATTTTAGAGGAATCTTTGATGCATCTTCTTTAACTCCTCCACAACAATCATTGCTTCCTTTATTGACATCAATGATCAATCAATTTGGAACTAAAAACTACTCGTATTGTGATTTTGATCAAATGATACAATCCAAGACATCTGGATTAAATTTTGCTCTTCATTTAACTGAACATTTGAGCGATAACCATCAATATTCCGTTGGTGTACAATTCGGATCATATTCCCTACATAAAAATTCTGGTGAAATGCTAAATTTAATGAGGGAATTGCTATTAAATCATAACATGATCGATGTTAAAAGATTTGAAATGTTGCTTGAAAATTATGTATCGTGTTTGTCTGTTGGAATTGCCGATTCTGGTCATATGCATGCAATGCAATGTGCTAGCGGATTAGTCACTGATTCCTCAAAATTAAAAGAATCAATGACTGGCATTGAACATATTTCTTACATGAAAAACTTAATCAAAACAAATACTACTTTAGAGATTTTATCAAAACTAAGAGATATTGCAGAAATATTATTTGACAAAAATAAATTGTGTACAGCTTTAAATTTCACAGAAACGCAGTCCAATGATATCGAAAAATCATATTTAGAATTTATAAAAAGTCTTCCAACTATAGATAAATCTACAAATAAAAATAGAATATGGAATAAATCATCTCAACTGCCATCATCATGTCTTCAACATGTAATTAATATTCCAGTGAACTATTGTGCGAAATCAATAGTCACCGTTCCATTTGAGAGTTCTGATTATGCTCCTCTAAAAGTACTCGCTAAAATATTATCAGCTAAATATTTATTACCTGTTGTGCGTGAACAAAATGGAGCTTATGGTTCAGGAGCTAAAATTGGTTATGATGGATTATTTAATTTCTTTTCATATCGGGATCCAAACTCACTTAAAACACTGGACACATTTGATGAATCAGGAAAATGGTTTGACGATTATCATAAAACATTAGATGATCAAATATTATTTGAAGCTAAATTAGGCGTTCTACAACAAATTGATTTGCCATTAGGCCCTGGCGACAAAGGAATCGATCAATTTAAATATGGATTAAATCATGATATGTTCGTTAAACATCGTAATCACATTTTATCAGTTACCAAAGATGAACTATCCAACGTTAATGAAAAATATTTAAAAAACACAAATCTAACATATGGTAAATGTGTTTTAGGACCAGAAAATAAAGATTTAGAAAACCATAAGGATCTTAAATGGAATATCAAAAGAGCAGAATAAAATTAACGTAATTCTATATACTAAAATATTTTTAAATCTTATTGTGATTATATAATTGAATTAATGTAATATTAATTTAGTCATTCTTTCAATATTCAGTTTTTTTAAAAGAAAAAAATTGAAATAAAATTAAATATCGATTAGTGTTCCTCTTGATTTTTTGCTATTTGGTCCATCATCATTTCTATTCTTAGAATCATGATTCTTTCCACTTTTTCTTTGTAACTGTTTTTCAATTATCCTTGCATTATTTGCATAGCTATCAGCAATTTCTCTAGCTTCAATTTCATCTTCCTCCTCATCGATTGTGGAAACTGTGACCGAGCTGAACTTACCCATATTTTTAGTATGTTTTGTTACCATTACTTTTCTAGGTTGTTGTATTTGTTTTAAGAAATCACTTGTATTTATTTCATTTTTAGATTTCACAACAGCCCGTTTGATTATAAACGTGACATTGCTATCGGGAGTATGTCGATAGTATAATGGTAAATTACATCGTTTACATTTAAAACGATATTGCTTTTCGATTCCCTTTTCTTCTCGTTTAATATAAACTGTTTCATCTGAATCACATGTTAATTTATGTGCATGGTAAGTGCCATCGATTACACGGGCTCCATCGGTTTGTCTTAAAGGTAATTTTTCTACTTGACAATCTACAATAGAGATAAATAAAAGAATTATTTTGTTTAAAATGTAATTAAATACTACTGACCTAAGATTAAAACAAGTTGACCGCATAAACAATAATAAATGTTTAAAGGTTTTGTTTCACTATATTCTTCTTGATCCTTAGAATCGGAACATACAATACTCCTTGATACAACTTTTGGCATTTTGTTTATATTTTAGTTTTGCGTTTAGTAAATGTCAAATATGTGCCTAGACGAACTTAGTCATATCGCAATAAGTTTCGTTGTGTATTTTAACTAATAATACGGGGTGGCGGATATTTTAGGGGCGGTTGTTTTTATTTTGTGATGGACACGACCTTGTTCTATGGAAATTTTTACAAAAGCAAACAACTTAGGATTTCATTAATTTTAGTCGCTGATTAACAATTATATTATCATTCTCTTTATACTCACACTGGTTTGAGAACCATCTCTGTACCACGCTGTAGCATGTCATGGCATGTGTTAATGACCATACGTAGCTCTCAATATCATTTCTGGTCACTATCTTGCAATCGTAGTGTCTGTCCCCAAATTATTTTTGGTATGCAATCTGAAATGCAGGCATCCAGTGTATGTTGAAACTTAAATAGGGGTTTGCAGTGACTATAGTGAGCAGTGATTTGGAGCGGGAGCTAGTATTTCTATGTGTAGTGAAATAGCTAAGATCGTTATCTAGAATAGAATGCCGTGCTTTTTTTAGTCATGTTTAGACTGTGTTCCAATCCATGCTATTGAGTACCAAAAATCCTAAATTGTACTAAAACTGTCAAATTTGCAATTTCATCGTTCCAATTCAAATATATTCTAAATTGAAAGTGAAACAAGTTCAATATATGTAAAATATTGATGTTATTTAGACTGTGTTCCAATCCATGCTATTCAGTACCAAAATTCTAAATTGTACTAAAACTGTCAAATTGGCAATTTGATCGTTCCAATTCAAATATATTCTAAATTGACAATTAAACATTGTTTTGTTTGTTTTTTCATTTAATGTTAAAACCTAGAATTATATACGGTCTGTCCGACGAGGAGATTTCAATATAAAATGTTGAGTTTGCTTTATTATATGATTATATAAGGCATAAAAATTTAGAATTAAATGGCGGAATTAGTCAACTAAATTTTTGACTATTTCAATTTAGAATTTTAGAACTAAATAGCATGGATTGGAACACAGTCTTAGAATTCTCTGAACTAATCAAAGACATCCAATATTTTCTTAGGCTGGTTTTATATTTATTATTGATTTTCATGGAATTATAGCCTATATGTAATTCAATAAAATTACTACATTTATTTAATTGTCATTAATAAATTGTTTAATTTTTTATTGTTTACGCGTTTCGACGTCATTTTTTGAACGTCATCTTCTGAACTAAAATGCAATTGCACAAATTAACTAAAACACTAAGTATAAAACAAATACACTTACCAAACTATATGTAAAAACTATATAAATTATCTTAAAATATTAAAATATTTTTTGAACATAAATTTAAAAAAAAAAAACGGATGTAGATATTAGAGTGGAGCGATTTTCTAACCCCATAATCAGCACTGATTTTTGGAAAGAGTGTTTAAAAAGAAATATTTTTGCATCATTTTTTTTTGAAAAATACGTAGCCTCTCGCGATTTGAAATTTATGAAAAAAAGTCAAAAATGGAAATTTACATAGTGCGGGATGTTTCGGGTTCATTGCGGTGAGAAATGTTTGTTCTAGGGTATAGGCCTTTTGAAAAGGCCTTTTATATTGGGCCTATTGCGAACAGGCCTTTTTTATATTTTTGTTATTTTTTCAAAAAGAGGGCCTTTATACCTTCCCAACGGTACCTAGCTGTTCAAAATCGGTTGAAAATCTCAAACAATCTCAGACATTTTAGAAACTACTGACAAAATTGAAATGGGTCAGTTTTACTACCCTTTTTTGCAACTTACACTAGGAATTTTCCATATTTCAGGAAAAGTCCCTTTTTTATAAAACAAATAAAAATTTTAGTGAGGATAGGTGCTATCTCCCTAGCAAACGTTTTAAGTATAATTGGAGGAATATGATCAGGCCCAGATGCCTTGTTGGTATTAATTTGTAAAAACATTTTTCGAATAATGTTTTTACGAAAAATCATTCGCTTCACATTTTTTGAATAATGTTTTTACGAAAAATCATTCGCTTCATATTGAACGATACTTTAGGAATAGGTCTAGGTTGAAAATTGGGTTCGACTAATGTAGAATTTATAGAAAAAAAATGTCCTAGCAAATTAGCTTTTTCTTTTGGGTCAATAATAGGTATATCTCTATCAACAAGAAGAGGAAGAGAAGATTTACAGAAATTGCCTTGGAGAGCCTTAGCGATTTTATAGAAGTTACGCGGATCAGTTGGGTGTTCAGCAAATTTAGAAGCTTTTTTTAAATTAAATAGATTTTTATCTTCATCAATTAGTTTCCTACATAAATTCCTCTCTTTCGATACTCTCTAAGGTCTTCATCAGGTTTGTTTTATGCTCTCCTTTGACTACGTAGTTCTCAACGGACTTATCACTGCTTAGCTTGACTGGCTGGCATATTTTCAGCATACATTTTCCTTTCAGGTACCACCGGCTTATATGACCCTGCCGTTATAGTTTCGAAGTTGACTGAATCTATAACACTACTCCCTATCACTGCAACAAAGTAAAAGTTTGTCGGTGGGAGTCATATTATAATTTGGTTGTTACATAATCATTAAAATTTACTCGAAGCTCAATTCCCAAGATAATATTCTTCTGTTGTCTTTCCTAAATATCATTTCATTTAGGAACATTAACTGCATCATTAGTTGTTTCTTAGAACTGTGTTTATTACTTGTACTGAAATCCCACCGTTGTAACCAAACCTAACCTAAATTAAAGTTCAAATCATACAAATTTCTTCAATTTCTTCTAAATCTATGGAGGGATCAATTTTTGTTAATTTTTAATTTTTGATTACAGTGGTGCTATTTACATAAAAACTAATGTTAAATATATCACATACCATTAGAATTATCATTCAGATAGCACTAGCTACGGTGATACTAGCCAAGAGGTGCTGGCCGATGAATTAACTATTCAAGCAATAGAGTTTAGTGGTCTAAATCTTAGTTATAGAGACGATTTTACGTTATATGGGGTTTTAATCATTTAGTAATATAGTACGTCATATGATCAAGCAATATGCCACTTGTTGGATTATTGGCAACCCCATTTTAGTTTTCTTTCTTGTTAGTTTGCTGTGACTGGCCAGCATTTCTTCAGCATTCTCTCCACAACACCACCTAATTCTATTCGCGTTACCTATATATAACATCGGTTCGACCATTGTGGAAGTAAAACCAGGAATTTGCTTAAACTGGTTTTAGCAAATCGTTTGCTTACATATCACGTTTTTTAGCATACAATACACCGTTAATGTTAGTTTTCTCAATTATTTACAGATAAAAATGTCGCAACCTTTACCTTATACAACGACAAAAACTTATATTCAAGATTCATTTCATTTCGTTAAAAATTTTCGGTGGATATATAAAGATTCCAATACTAAATTCATCCAGTCTCGAACTCTTGATCAAATCCCAATAAAATGGATTCAAGCATTCAATAAGCTTACAAACATAGAATTAAACGAAATTCCTTTTGGTTTAGTAAAGGAAGACTGGCCTTTAGATATGAAATATTTCCTAACTGAAGTAAATAAACTGAAACCAAACTACAAAGAAGATGAAAAAATTACACGTAACAATTCCAAAATAAAAGGAATTTCTCCAAAGAAAATTCATGAAATTGAAAACTTATCTAATGAAATTAACAAGATTTCTTGTGATAACAATATAACAAACTTTATTGATGTCGGATGTGGTCTAGGATATTTAACTCAATTTTTACACGAAAAATATGGTTATACTATAACAGGAATCGAAGGTGATTTAGAACGAGTGAGAACGGCAATAAAACGACAAAAGAAATTCTATAATTCATCAATATCTAATGTTAATTTTTTATGCCAATTTATTGATGAAAATTCTTTTGATAGTTTAAACAAGATTTATGATAAAGATTTTGGTATTATTGGAATGCATGCTTGTGCTGATTTAACAATCTCTAGCATAAAATTATTTCTATCTATAACCCATTGCAAATCAATTATTATAATGCCATGTTGTTATCATAAAATGAGCTTAACTGATACAAGAAAAAATAATGAATTTAAAAATATTCCACTAAGTAAAGAAATGAAAGAAATTCTAGAGTCAATAGAAAATGGATTAGCAGAACCACTAATTAATCGTCCGTTTCTAAGACTTGCTGCTCAACAATCATCATCCCAATGGAGAAAACAAACCGAATTAGAACATCATATTCATGGTAAAAATATGTTTGAAAGGGGATTAGTGGAATCATTGTTGGAGAACAATGAAACCGTTATAAAAATTGATAAACATTTTACCGAAACCTTTGAAATCAACGAAATCCTGGGTAAATATAAATTAATAAATTCCAACACAAAAGAAACATTAAGTTGGTCGGAAAACCATCGAACCAAGTTTGATGAAATTTTAAAAAAATTCCCTAATGGCGTCTTGATGTGTGAAATATTAACATGTTTACAAACATGTTTGCAAACATTTTGTGAAAATTTAGTGCTTTTAGATAAAGTTTGTTACGTTAACGAATTTTGTAACGAAAATAATGCGAATATTGAATTTTATGTTAAAAGAATTGTGGACGATGATTTATCACCTAGATGCTATACTTTTATTGGTATTAAAAAATAAATATATAATAATATAATTTTTATTTAAACAAAATAAATTACATTTCAATTAGAAATTAACTTTGGCCTTGTTAAGAATTTCAATTATCTTATATCAATTACAATAAAACAGAAATAGTTTCATCAATAAATTTTCTTTTGTCGAAAATTAATTACATCTATGTTTGGAAAACTGATACAAGAGCTTAGATAAGTTAATTTAGTCTTTTTGATTTTAAAATTACAACTAGAAAATATTTGTTGAAAGTTCTTAAATGTTATGTAAATACGTAGATTTATTTTTAATTTTATATGAAATAAATAAATGCGTTTATTTTATTTATTTGTTTAATTCATCGTTGGGGTAGTTGATATTTGGTTTTCTAGAAGTAGAAATAAAGCGTTGAATTAAGTTGTTCTGTACAAAATTTAAATTGATTTCAAACCTACTCATTAACACATCGATAAAAATTACTGAAACCTGTATACATGCACGTCAATTTTTCTCTTTGCTCATTAAAAATGAATGGCGTTGATGTATTTTCTTGTTCAAAAACTTCTGGATATAATTCTTGTGAACGTTTTCCATAACGTGAGCCCAAGAAAAAACGATCATTTCTTGGAACAACAATCGGCGAGGAATCCTTAAAACCATATTGTTGTGATCGTCCATAACGACTTCCGCCGAAAAAGGGGCGTTTTATTTGATGAATGGCTGAAACTAATATATACAATACAAAAATTTATTTAAATTTTATTTTCATATAATTTAAAGATTTAATTATTTATGGTTTACCTCCGTTACTTGTATCACTTTCAAACATGTCAGGTGAATTATTCGATTGACAGGAAACTGTCATTATTAAAGTGCTTGCGAAGGCTGTCACAAGAAGCCATGTTATGGTTGCCATGTTTTTTTATTAATAATTGATGATCACGAAACAGTTTCTGCAATGAAGAAAAAATATTTTTCATCAAATAATGATAACAGTATTCGAGCAGCTATCTCAACACATCACATCTCATTTTTTAGCCAAGCCCAAACCAATATGAATATGTTGTGCATATTGAGATGAACTTTAAAACAATGTATTTCATTTTTAATACCAATTCAAAAATCAATTTTTATTCATTTTAAACTAAGTTCAAAAGAAGCGTGTTCGACAAGAAAACAAAAATCAATTAAAATATTGTACATTTACTATAATTAAGTTTAAACTACAATAGAAATAATCTCTTGTTATATACAAAACAAAAAACTGCAAACAAATTTTAATCAAATAAAAATCATCAAACAAATTTTAATCGAGTCTTATGGTTTAAATAAAAAATATAAAATATTGTTTAATCCAGTCAAAATATACTAAATAGTTTAATCTAAGTCACGAGTCCGATAAGTTTTTTATCTGCCATTTTCCTCGGTTCGACCACTTGAAAATTTACTACCACAATGTTTGTTATTAATGGGGGTAGAAATTTGTTTACGAAAACGAGGGTAACCTTTGTTCTCGTTTTCTTAAACAAATTTCCACCTCCCTAAAAAACAAAATTGTAGCAATAAATTTACAAGAATCGAGTGGAATCGAGGAAAATGGCAGAAAAAAAAGTTGTCGTCAACGACAGACGCCTAACAAAGTATAAAATATGTGGTAATCATCAAATGAAAGAAGGGTGACGTGTAACTATTACTGTTTTGAAATTATACTTGTTTGAACAGAAATGTGTTGTGACCAATATCTTCATGGTTAGTGGTCATAGTTTGAATTCAAGCAAAAATTCAAAAATTGTTTTTACCTATGTGTGCATTTAAACCAACAATAGAATTGGTTCAACTCTAGACGAAAATCTATCAGTAGCACTGGAATTTGCATAACGCGTCATGCATTTAGGGGTTCGTATTTCTCACTTATATACTTTATAGTCAAAAAGGGATAAAACTTAAGGCTTCGAGATATTAGGACCCTGTGTTAAGGGTTGAATACATAATTTTTGGAATAGGCTATTATATGGTGCAATTGTTTTTAGTTTTGGGGAGAGACGTATATAGCAAAAATAAAGTTCTTTCAAAAAACTGTAATCATACAAATCTCTAAGTTCTGTTTTAAAATATATTATAAAACTAATACAAGTCCGAATCCATTGTCGGAAAATTATAATATATACGTTATGGATGGACACTCTTCTGAGGAGATCAAATCTATCTTACTTGAGTCTGTTACCTATTACGTAAGTAGGTAGGTAGGTATCTACTAGATATAATCTTGCTTTGCAAGTTAATTACAGTAAAAAAGCTAATTTTCCATGAAAACTTCTTTTAACCAAAAAACACCCAAAACTTTTTTTAAAATATTATACAAATATATTCGTTTAAACTTAAAACAATTTCCATCTTATGACTAAAACTTTCAAGAAAATTATTATCTCATTTCTTAAGAGATGTAACATAAATGTTTACTTTCTTTTCTTGATATTTAATGTTTATTTCTTTTTAAAGAACTTCATAGTGACATTGTAAATATATTATTGTATAAGATAATTTTATAGATTCATATCTAGGATTAATTTTGTTTGCCGCGATATATTAGTTTTTCTTTGTTTCTTCGTGGTTAATGTTTGTGGTTTAACTTTTTGAAATCAACAAATAATTTTTTGGTATGTTTAAGGTAAGGTTGAAAAGTTTTTACAATTAGGATGAACAAATTTATTTTAACGGTAACCGTTTTCTCTAAGTAGTGATGTAAAATGTCGATCATCCATAACACGATCTTGAATTGAATCCAAGCGGTCTACAACAATTCAAACAATCCAAATACAATATGAACTTAACCCAAAACTTTGGATGAGGCTAAGTAGCTATCAACTGGTTTCAAATCATAAAATCGAGTTAATATTTACTAATGCGATATGTTTTATATATTCTAATAAATTTTAATGAAAATGTTTGTTGTGACATATATAGGGATTATTCCAAACAATGATTTGATAGATTAAATTTTATTTGTAGGCTCTGCATTGTTAAATTTAAGTTGAATTAAATAAAACAATTATATTTTCTTATTTTTATAGAACATTTTGTCGTTAACATGCTAACACAGACACACAAACAAAAAAACCTGATACAAACCTAATATTTTACAAAAGCATTTATTGCAATTTTTTTTGTTGTGGTCAGCTAATATGGTTGTTGATCCTATCTTGTTATGGTACCTGTCTGCCTTGAGATCTTTACGAATAACGTTCTATTCTATTATTACCTAATTTGAGTGAAATTAAGGTGGAGAATTATATTAAAATCAGGTAAGTTTGGAGACGTTTTTCACAGCTTTCAAATTAATATTTTCATGACTTGTTTTGTTCCCATTTTTAAATTTTTTCACAAAAGATCTTTCCTGTAACAGCTTGGTGACACTGACGAAATAATATTTTTATTGATATTTGATATTCTTATGAAATTTATTTTTATTTAAAAATTATTCTTTCATATTTTTACTGTGCTAAATAAATTGAGCTCTTGAACAATTGGATTTTACTATAAGTATTATTTTTATTTAAATTAACCACGCAATTCCACAAAAATCATATTTTGAAGTATTAATTCTAGATATCATGTTTTTTATAATTTTGGTCGTTGGTTAAGATCATTTACAAGTTTTTGTCAGTTATAATTGTGTAATTTGAGTCGAACACAAAATGATAGCAAAGTTAATAACTGTCATCGCGGTACACTTCATTAGGATTTGAGACAAAATTGTTCAATATATCTGATACAGATTTTATGCTATCTGTGTGATCTCTCCAATATATAAAAACTCCACCCATGTGAAGCCTGTATTTTTTTTAGTGGATTCATTCCTTTTAATAAATCCTTAAAGAAATGTAGAAGAGTAGATGAATATTTATCCTTTTCTTAAATTTTTTCCTCTCACGAAAATTAATATTAGTGAATATTACAAACGATGCAAACAATTTAATCTCCAAATTATCATTTGAAACATACAAACTTCAAAGAATTCATAATATAGTTTTAGTAAAGGTTATATGCTGGATATATGCTGTTGTTACTCTGCTCGTAAGACAACACATACGTCTTTCGAAGCCTGTTTAGTACGACCGACCTGAAAACCAAAACTCGATGATCTTGGTAAGTATCAAAAGCTTTTTGTATTGCATTCAACCAATCACCACAACTAATATGGTGACTCCACTTATGTCAAATCGTTTTTTTGTTTTTCTTTTTTTGTCTCAGAGAGAAACATTTATGTCTTCCAAGTTCCAATAGACGTGCGTCTGCTGTTTTATTTGATTCAAAAAGGTACAATTACTGCGAGTTTTTTTTTTAAAACCCTACCACAAATATATAGTTTCTCTAGTTTCTATAATATAGTTTCTCCCTCCCTGCGATTGTATAAAAAAATGACGTTTTATCAATGAAAAATACTTTAAAAATAAATATTAAAATAACAATTAAATGTTTGTTCGTGTTAGAAATTACAAAACATTGCTGGTGCTTTTTAAAATATTTGAGTTAAATAATCACTGGAAATAACACAATAAATTTAAATTACTCTCGTAATTATTTTCATTCGTTTTATAAAAATTAGCACAACTATGAAGAAAACATTTGATATTTTTTCGTTTTAAATTATTTACATAATTGTTTTTAATTTATAATTTAATAAAATAGTTTGTCGTTGTAAATAAAAACAAATCAAAATGGAGAAAAGAGAAATTGAATATGACATATCAGCGATCATCATTTTTTATGTCTTCTCGGGCTACCTAGGAGTTACAAAATTGTGAATTAACAATAACTTCCAACCGCCTCCATGGCAACAGTAGAACAAAATCTAAATCAGGATGGTGTAATTTGGCTAATGTTAATACTGTCAAAAATGTAAATTGATGATACCGAATAGCTTGGTTGCCCCGAGAGTATAGCCTTTGTTTTCCAAATAAAATAAATAAACAACAATTAAAATGAAAATATACGCATACCGCAATTAAATTAAAACCAGTAGTACAAAAACTTTATTTGCCTATGTCACGAATGTTTGGTATAAATCACTAGAAAAGCATTGTAAAAGTTTTGATGTTTGTTTCACTTGATATATCAAAATTTTTGACAAAGTATGTGACAATAACCTAAATTTGCAAGTACAGAGAAGCAACTTATTTCTTAAATACAGACTTTCAACGACAATGAGGTTTCATCAGATTTTTTTATCTGACACAGGAGTGCAGAAGAATACCATTGTTCCTTTGAAAGTTTATCAATAGTATTTTAGCTCCTTTTGGTGTAAAAGTAAACCGGTTTAAACTTTTAAGTCTTATTCAATTTTTGGAATGATGTATTGCCATTGTATGTTAATGTTTCGCTATTGAAAACCAATGTTAAATTAAAAATATGCAAATTTAAAATAAAATCAGAAATAGAAACTTTATCAATAACAAAAACTAACCAATATTTATATCAACATCCTGTTTACGGTACCAAATCTATCACTTATTGATTTCTTTTTTCCATTAAAAGGTTGTCACATAAAAATCGCCCCAGAATAAAAAATTATTTATAAATTTATCTTTGTTTTTGTTACGTTTAAATTTTACATACCAAGTTTTTTTTCTTGTTCATAAATAGATGTATTTAAATATATTGAACGAGTATCCTTGAACATAGTACGGAAACTCACTCTTTCATATGTTAGACAAAAAAGTGCAAGAAAATAAAATTCGCATAAGAAGAAAACATACTACATGTTTCGTCTGAGTTTATGAGATTTGCTTCTAAATAGATAAATTTCACAGTTTCGTTTAAGGAGATTATTGAAGATTTTGGTTTTAAATTATTAATTATAATCTATAGGTACCAATAAAGATTACTATGTACTAGCAATAAAGATTATCAATTTCTTTGAATACATTAAGGAATATTACAGATGCCTTAAAGTAACTTTCATCATTCAATTTTGCGGCTGTGTAGTTGGATAAAACACTATCTAAGGCAGAGGTGATTGGAACGGGTTAATTCAGATGATCTATGGTAGGAAAATCTCACCCAAAATCAGCACTCTATCTCTTGATTATAGTTTGGTGAGAATATTAAAGTAACATATTAATACTAAATTTCTGTAACGCTAGTGATGTAAAGGTAACAGTTGGAAGGTTTAAGTTGGAAAAAATAAGCCAGATGCTATAAAAAATAAACAGCGGTAGGGTTTAAAGTCCAAAATTAATGTGATGATCTTTAGAAAAATTATACCATATTACTGTCAACCTGAGAATGGTAACTTTCAATATATGAGAATAATTTTCATTATAAAACTATTAATAATTTTCATATTGAAAGATTCTATTCTCATATTAAAAGTTATTAGGAGGGCCCGGCGTGCTTCGCTACGCTTATAAATAAAGATTTTGCGTAGACATTTTGTTGACGTTGAAGCAATGATTTCAAAAAGTGGTAATGAGAAATGCTAGCATATAATTTTTAATTTTTCTTTTTAAATATATGAATGAAAAATAATCAGAACTCTAGCTGATCAGTTCGGATATATGAAAAACTAGCGATCAAATAAGTTAGAGATCAAATAAGATTACTTGAAAACTTATTTGATCGCTAATTTTTCATATTTTTTTTTTTTTAACAGATTATATCATTTTTATTTTTTATACACATAAAAATTTAACAATATATCTTACATCTATTTAGATTACAAATTACAATTTTGCATATAAAAAATATGAAATATTAGAAGAGCTCCAGGATAAGAATACCGTTTTGGAGCCCCCTTTGGGGGGGGTGGTGGGGCGTTAAATTCAAAAATACATTTTAATTCGTCTACAACTTTTTTATTTATGATCCGATTTGTGTGAAAAATCTTTAAAATCTAAGTTACACTAATATCAGTTAGCAGTGAAAATTTGAAATGAATCTATCTGCGAATAAAAAAGCCTTAGGCTCCTCAAAGTTTTTTTTTAGTGTATTAATATATAAGATTATTCTCATAGGCTCTGTGCGAACTCACAAATATTTGACAGAACAAAGTTTTTGGTGAAGATAAAATTTTTAAAAACAAAATTTTGATATAAGGTGAAAAACTTTTTAATTTTTATGTTTGCTGTTAATAAATATATATTATATAAACATTAATATAAATATTACTTTAGCCAAAAAAACTTCTGTAATAAATTGTTGTTCCTTCTGAAATAATTTGTTATGCCTACTGTCACAATTTGATGATGCTAAAAAGCTATACCAAATTTTGACGTTTCGTTATGGTGAATATAAATTCCAAAAAAACAAAATTCTGGCATTTAATAGTTGTCATCTGTCATTATTTCGTCAATTCGCATAGAACCATCTTGAAAGTTATTATGATAAAACGCATGGGGTCATTTTAATGTAACTTTGGTATATGATCCAAGTTCACTTGCAAATAGATCAGTACCTCGATTCTGGTTCTGTGAAAAAAATTGAAGTTGAATGGAATTATTTTTGTTCTCGAATTTTGATTTCTCACTAAATAATTCCATTCCACTAATTGGTATTCTCGCTCTCTTTTCGAGATATCGTTTTTAGTACAAGTTAGTAGTACTTAAGTACTAGTACACATTTTTGAAAATGGAATTAATCTGTCAGTTTATTTACTGTTTTTATTTGTGTTTCTCTCATTAGCTAGTTTAACTGCAAAATTATTCTTTAATTATTCTTTATTGTGTTGAGAATTGATTTTAAAAAGAAACACATCGTGAAAGTACTTTAGTGTGTTTCATGTATTGTACGTTTGATGAAACTGTTGTTGAAGAAATCTTTATAACAATTAGAACAATAGAGTATATAAAAATTATTTAGATTTTTAATGTTTATGGAACATGGAAAGTTGATGGAACTATGTTGATGGAACATTCAACCATTTCAATTATTAATGATAAACCTTCCAAAACCATTTCAGCTTATAGATTTGGCAGAAGATATGAAAAATAACGACAGGAAACAACTCGAAAATTACTCGGCATATAACTGAGAGCACAGGCGGAAAGTTTTCCTTACATTTTAAAACAGGCTAGAGTTACTCCTTTATTTAAAAATAGTGACAAATTACTAATCAACACCTACAGACCAATTCAACAGAATTGGTAGACTACTATCAACAATTTCCCAAATATATGAAAAAGTAGTTTATAATCGACTTGATCATCTCATTAAAAACCAAATAATCAATCGGCATCAATACGAATCTTGTCCAAAATCAAGTACATTCGCGGCTAATACAGAATTTATTACAGATATACGAATTAATAATGATCGAGGTTTAATTACTGTTTGTATTTTCGTTGATATCACAAAAACCTTAAACAGTGTTGACCACAATTTGCTAATCCAAGAGCTAAAATTGGTTGGAATTAATAAGTTAAATTTAAAACTGTTTGAAAGCTATGTCAGATATAAAAAAATTGCTAAAATTGAAGATGAAGGGAGTACTGAAAAGGCTAGTCGAGGTCACTTTCTTTACGAAGAAACCTTTGAGAAATTTTTAAGATTATTTGATAAACTTATTTTAACTAACATGTTGATGTGATTCATAAAATAATTCAATTTTATTTTATGTTGTTTTTATCTTTATCCTTTTTCTTGGAAAAATGTGACGTTGATTGAATACCAGGGGTGCTCAATCTTTTCGACTCAAAGAGCTACTTTTTTCCAAACGAATGGCTATCGATCAAATGAGAATAATTAGCGTGCTAGTAAAATGTAGTAAATAAAAAATGGTTTTCATTGAAAAAAATTCTTTATTTAATGAGACATTGACATTGAATATCATCAGCTATTTTTGATATTCGGGTTCCTAATTACTTATAGCTAAGCGAAGCTGTCCAACTGTGTTTTGAGACAAGTCCGGGAAAAAAAATTCCAAACAAAAATTATAAGGAAGGAAATACAAAAACACCCATTTTACTTTGCAAAGAAACAATTTAATAATTAATTTACTTTTATTGTTAAAAGTTACTAAAAAATTACTAAAAATTACTGAAAAAAATATTATTTGAAAATCACGTCTTTTTCATCGCTAAACTATAATCAGAACTGCCATCTTCAGTTGTTTCGTTACCCTTGGTATCCGGAGAATTGAAAAAAATTTCTGGCCTTACAAGATATTTATCCTCCTAAAATTTTTTGCCATTTTTGATTTTGTGGTAAAACTTAGAACATTTTTCTTGCAAAATGAACTTGACCGTAATTCGAGACCGAACGTTTTCAATTTTTAGTGCTTCTTTTTCTGGCGTCCAAATGTCGTTTATATGGTGAAAAACTCTCAGTGGGTGCATAACTTGCTGGAATTGTCAAAGCAAATTCGATTATTGGCGCCGGTTCTTTGTACGGTAGCGATCGATTAGCAAAATGACGAAAAAAATTTATCCATTTTATTAGTTGAGTAGATCAGATGGTGGTGATTCTTCTTTTAAATTTTGCTTCAAGAAGGCAAATTGTGCAAAAGTTGTATCAGCGGCTTTCATATCAAAATATTTGCGTTCAATCATGCATACCTTTCCAGTCGAACACGCATGAAAACTTTTAAAACGAGTAAAAATTGGCATGGTGTCAATTTTTACTCGATATTAAAGTTTTCATGCGTGTTCGACTGGAAAGATGTGCATGTTTGAACGCAAATAATTAAGTGTTGTCGAAAGAAATGTTTTTGTTTAGTTTTTGATGTCTTTTACCAGAGAAAATCATCACAGAAGTACAAGAAACATTTTAATAGCCTTGCGATTCGATGCGTCATTTTCAGCGAGCACAAACATCGGAAACGATCGCCGCACATATTGTTCGACCCAGACGAAATTTGTGTTGTGCAAAAAACTGTCGAAAACTATTTCCTTCGCAATCGGTTGAACGAAACAAATGATTCTGATGAATTTTGTAATATCACTCACATAGCAGTTGTGCTTAAAACGCATTTATAGTTATGTCGTTAGTCATTTTTTTATCGTTAACGGTAACTAATTCATACGTATTGCCGACTGGCGTTCATGGTACCACCACTGGTTTGGCGATTTTTTTAGTGTTTTTAATAACAATACTCAATATTTGTTTACAAACCGATAATCAAATATACGATTCGCGCCAGCAACAAAATAAATTAGTAAACGAAAATTTTATTTTTGAATATTTGAAAAACAGCAGTTAAGGAGTCATCAACCGTAGTATATGTGAATAAATTAATGCAGAATCGTTAAAACTCAAATTGAAAAGTTTTTTCAAAAGCTATTGAACTAAATCCTCTTATTTTTCACCTTTTATTTTTAAAAGTTTTCATCACACGAAATCCGGGTATTTCGCGTATATTTGGTCCAATCCGGTACGGAGCATTTTTTGTCCGATTTTTAAACTAAAAATTCGGATCTTCCTGGATCAATCCGAGTAAGTTGGCCGCTTAAGCTAAACGTAAACGATCATCAAGATGATTTTCAGTCATACGTGTACGATATTTAGACTTTACATAATTTATATGAGAAAATAACGATTCACATAAATATGTGGCCCAAAACATGAATGCATTCTAAGATATACATATTTTAAAAGTGGATATTTTTAAATGGAAACAAAGTTCCATATATCACATTGATCACGCGATTTCAAGCTAATGTCGCTTTGTAATTCAATAATTGCATTTCTAAGCTACCTACATCCATATACTAAATAATTTTCCAAATAGTACAGCCATACTTTTTATATTTATTTTAGAATATGGTGAAGTTAAAAATGAAGTAATTGGAAGTCTATATAATTAAAAGTCTACAAATCTTTGTTTAAATAGCTGGAAAATGCTTCCCAAATTATTACTGAATTGTTGGTAATCACACATTTCTATATTTGCCCTCATTTACTCTGTTAAATTCGAAGAATGAGATTTAATCTCCCAATCCCTAGTATTTTTCAACATTTTTTATTATTCGAGAAAGAAAACTATTCAGCAAACCTTTTCATTTAGCTAAATGATTCTTTTCAATAACTACAACTGAAACAACCTAATATTTTCCAACCCCAATAATTCTATTGATCCATAATACTTCTAAAATTAGCGATATCCAACATAGAATAACCTGATATTTTCCAACTGTTTCTATTATTTGGAAGTAACTGAATCAGGATTCACTCAGAAACATGCTCTTCAATTGAGAACCTTGCAGCGAAAGGAGGGCAGATTCAAATTTTACACGTTGCTCTTTTTTCACCTAAAATATGAACAATAATCAGTTCTATCGTTTGATTCATGAAGCATAGCATGTTTAAACATTTGGACTTGTCTCCGTTTTGCTGCAAGGTCTTCAATTATTTTTCGTGTTTATTTGGGTAAATAAACTTATGTGTCAAATGTTTCTAGTCAAAAGTGTTTCCCATAATATGTTTTTCAAAAAATTGGGTAGCCAAATGTATATGAAGATCATTCTTTTAACTGACTTGAAGATACTTTTTGACACACGTAATTTAATGATCAAGCTCCTTGTTTCACCTACAGATGCCAACTATCAACGTGATCCTACATTCAAAGCTATACTAATTATTATCACTCAAAATATACATTTTTAAGCTAAACATTATGCAACACTTTTTTTGACGCACTTAAATATTATTTGATATACGTTCAGTGCAGTTATTAAACCTATCGCCGTTTTGCTTCTCCGCATTAACGAAACATATAGTTAACTCGTAAGCTTTAATTCTTATTTACGGTTTATAAACATACAAACTCTATCGCTTTTTTGTAAAATGAGTGCTGTACTGCTTGTCAAAAGCTAATTTCACTCCATAACCATTGATAAAATTGTATCCTTAAGTTGTAATTGTACAAATTAAGTATATAAAAATGCAGGAACAAATAAAAAGCTAAGATGTTTCTACATAGAAATAAGTTTTATTCAAAACCATGCGCGATGGGGAAATAATAAGTTGAAACACTCATATTGCAATTTGCAACAAGAATATTATTTTTATACAAACATAACACAAAAAAACAATCAAAGTAGGCTTTCCAACATTAAAATAACAAATTTAAAAATTCCTGTTGACAGAATTCTATCAACAGAATTTAAATGAATGAAACCTTCGAAAAATTCTGTCGCAGATTTAAATAAATCGACAGAAAATTCGATCAAAATTTCGTTGAATGACGTCAATTCTGTCAACAGAAAAAATTTTGTCGACAGAAAAATGGCCTAGCAAATCCCGGCTTAAACTAAAACTAAATACATATATACATACTAGATTTCAACAAAAATATTTATATGGAAAAAGAAACTTCTCACGATCGACTTAAAATTTCTTCGCGTTGGGCACACCTGGAATACAATTTGTATTTCATTGTGTTTATGTAGAATCGTAAAAATATATATGTATTCTAGTATCTAGATTGTATTTTATATTACTGCATACAGCAGATGGAATCTTTAATTGGTCAACATAAGTGCTGATTTACACGCTGGCGATAATCCGTTTTTCGGCAGGTGGTAGCATGCATAAATTATACGGTCAAATAATATATCTTACTCTCCCAACCTGCTCTCGTAAGAGCAAATATATACTCGGGTGTCGAGAAACCCGTGAGTGAAAAATTTAGTTTTTGACATATTGAGAATGTTATCTTCTATAAATTAAAACTTTTGAAAATTGTATTCAAATCTGCGTCGAAAACATTAAAGAAATAAGTTTATTTGTTTTTTTTATAAATCAAATCAACATCCAATCGAAACCAGAAAATTCAGAACCGCCAGGTCTTCAAACACACATTCTGAATAATGTATTGAAAAAAAGGCTTCCGTCGCAAATCGAACCAGGCCCCCATGATTTAAAAGGCAAGCGCTTTAATAACTGATATAGAACGGCGACTCTGGTCTGCTCATTATCAGTAATCAGTTTGAAAAAAAAAAATTATTCATAAGTTTGAATTTATTATTAATTAAATATTTCGAAAATTTTAGAATTTATTCACATAACTCCAAAAGCTTTTAACACAAATAAGACGTAAACAGAAACCCCATAGTTGCTGTATGGATCATCATTTAGCGTATTCATTTTCCTAATTTATTATTAAAAAATTCACATAAATTCGAAAAAACGAAAAATTTGCGATTTCTTTGTTGTTTTGTTTTCTTAAAAATGTTAACGATAAATTTGCATTTTCAAGTTTAGGTTTTCTGATTTGTTGTGCTCAGAAATTTTAATAATTTTGTTTTTTCAAAAGATGGAAAGAAAGTTGTATGAGAAATTCTAAAAGTTTAGTTTTTAATATAACTGAACAAACATTAAATTGTGGACAATCAAAAACAATTTTTGATTTGAATGGATTGATAATTATAGGTGAGGATAACTAAATAAATTAATGATCAAAGATTACAACAACTAAATGATCAAAGAAACTTAGAAAAACGATTTAATAATCAATTTTTATTCATCACAATTGCAAATTGGTGCAGTAATTAATGTAATCTGTCTGAAAATTTTGATAGCTTACATACTTTTAATTTAATTTTGTTTTGTAATTACCAGTGTGTGACGCAAACGTAAGGAATCTTGAGAAACTTTGGTATATGATGCGGGTTCACATCAAAATGGAAGATAGCATTATATTCAAAATTCGCGAAGCAGACAGAATTGAACAAAAGCGGTCACGGAAACGTCTGATTTTTTGCTGAAACTTGATATGTCAGTTGTTAATAAAAAATTTATTTACTGAATCCAGCATCTTCATCCTGTTTTGAATCCATTCCAACATAACTTTTTTTTAATTAATTAGTTAGACATGTTTAGCACACTAAATATGAAATATTCAATATTTAGACTCTTTGAATATCCGAAGATACCATGTCAACTATAAAGGAAGGAAACGAGGAAAATGGAAGAAATGGGGATATAGGGATAACTATACTAATTGTTTTAAATGACGATGGACATTTTCTTTAAATGCCTGAGGGGAAAATTCATCGGGAAATACAGAGGAAGGCATTGAGTTCCACAATTTGGCCACTCTATTAAAATAGTCGTTCTGGAAGGACACAGTTCTACAACGAGGTATTTGTAGAACAAATGGATAGGATAACTCGGCAGCTCTTGTTTGTCGATTATACTGCGCGCACGATGGAAGGATATTTTGAATTTTCTTAGAGGAGAGTTCGCTAAAGTTATATTTATAGTAGATTGACAATTCAGCCACATTCCTTCTGTGCTGCAGTGAATCAAGCTGGTCCGTTAGTTTGGTATTACCAATCAACCGTATTGCTTTTCTCTGTACAGAGTCTAGACATTTTATTGTTGCATGACAAGCACCTCCCCAAACATGACAGCAGTACTCCATACATGGACGAATAAAGGACTTGAAGATTAGCAAAATTTGCTCGGGATTGAAATACTTTTTATATCGACTCAAGAATCCTAATTTTTGCATTGAAGATTTAGCGAGGTTGAACATATGTTTATTCCATTTCAGGTTATTTTGAATATCCACTCCAAGAAGTCTAACTGATTTAACCTCACGCAATTCCTCATGGTTTATTTTAATAGAGAAATTTTTATGTCGCTTGGATTAAATGAAACAAGATTACGATCACCCCATTCCATTATACGATCCAGATCTTTGTTGATAGAATCAATTAGCAGCTCTCTATCAGTAGTAACTGTAGTATGAGATCGAAATTTATTAGATGAATGTGATGCATGCAATGTGCTGTCATCAGCAAAACTATGGATTGGGTGCACTGTGGAAATAAGTAAGTCATTAATGTATAGAAGAAACAAGGTTGGTGAGAGTGCAGAACCTTGGGGAACCCCAGCATTGGTGGTGAAAATATTGGATTTGATACCATCTAAATTAACATGAAATTGGCGACCTGTAAGACAACTATGAATCCATGAGACAGTAAGATGGTCTATGCTATACGTTTCATCATAAAAGTGTCTCAGTCCCTCCCAGTCAGCGCGTTTATAGTTCCAAACGCGACGAGGATTTGCTTTAATTTGTGTCGGTGATGTAAATTGCACTATTGCTGATATTAGTAAATGGTCCGATGTTCCGAGGGGTTGTTCAACTTTTGTCTTCGTACTATCTGGTTCGTTTGTCAAAAACAGATCCAGCAAATGATTATTATGATGTGAATCATCTGAGATTCTAGTGGGACACTCTATCATTTGCGTCAAACCGTGATAATCTGTGAGTATCAGTTCGGCTTGTTTTCCTACGTCGTCAGTGCGCGATGAATACGTAAGCCATTCTTTATTATGAATATTAAAGTTTCCAAGAATGACCAGTCTTGCTTTGAGGTAGTCCGTGGTAATCTTGTCTATAGATTAGCCGATATTTGATCGAAGAAGGGACATCCTGGGGGAGGGGGGGGGGGGGGGAATTTGGGGATCTGTATAATCCTATTATAAACATAGTTTCATCAACACCGGCTTTCAGTACTATAAAATTATGGTGCTTAGAGTTCAACTCGTAGACCTTAATTCTCATACATGAAAGTGAATTTCGACCAAATACACAGACACCATGCTTGTTATAAAAGGAATGTTCCAATTCGTAACTAGGAATCCGGTGTTTAACGAGATCCAATTTCGATACCTTGCCACTGACAATTTTTTCGGTAAGAAACAATATGTCAGGTTTATTTTTTTCGTTGTAGTGATGAGCCACGTTTAAATTCGAATTGAGACCTCTTATGTTGGTGAAGTCAATGCTAAGCTGGTGGTTCACTCTGCTGCCATTTTGTTGAGACAAAGACTTACCCTTTGACATTGCAGGTATACTGAAATTCGGCCAGGAATAAATTTCAACACTACACAGTACAAAAGAAACTGGGTATCTCTGTCACAAAAACACGATACCAGGTTTCATGCAACAGTTGCACGATAAGGGAAAAGCAAAAAATGGGGACACAAATGACACTAACAAAATTGAAGAGAACAAATAAAGGGTAAAATTCGAAATTCCTACTAACAACTAAAACGAAATTTTACATTTCCTGTTACCAAGCAATACAAAACAAATTTATGCTTTAAAATAATAAATAAATTTATTACATCATCAAAGCAATAAAAGGTAAAATTTACTGGTAACAGTAAAAATAAAATACCAAATAATTTTTTAATAAAGAACAATCTCACCAATTATATAATTGTACGCCTCCGTTCTTCAACACTTTTATTATATTTATTTTCATAAACACCAACACAAGCACTATAGCACACACTTATTTTTCGATTATTTTTTTTTCCTTTAAAATTTAGGAGACAACCTTCTTCGTCTGACTCCGGTTGATGATTGAACTGGATTTTTCTCTGAGAAAAGTTCAACCATACCTTCAAATTAAAAAAAGTCAAATAATTTCGTCAGTTACTTGAGTTTAATTGTTTACAAAAATTCTTAAAAATTCAAATTCCCATAATGTTGTCTAATATGCATATATGACGAGAACTAATCAAGAATTAGCTATTGATTGATTGGAAATAATCAATAATGACTACACACTCGTGACTTATGAGGTTGACTATAATTATTCCCATCCTATAAATTCACACAAAGTAATGTCTAGAATTCTTATATGCAAAAATATCCTCATATAATGAGTAAACATTTGCATAAAAAGGATCGTCTAATGATAGTGGAGAATTTCAACTTAGGTAAAATAATTGAAGATGAAGTTTCAACTTCCACATAGTCATCGCCTAAGTGGTGAATTAATAAACGTGTTTGCCGTAACAGGATTTGAATCGTGGCACTGATTAGGAAGGTTCCAATCCAGTCCGAAACACGTAAAAAGAAAAATGGAGATTTTCTCTGAGGAAAATCCAAATTTCCATCCTGTTTTGAATCTATTCCATCAGAACTGGAGTTTTTCTCTGAGAAAAATTCAGCCATACCTTCAAATTGAAAAAATTCAAATCATTTCGTTAGTTATTTGAGTTTTGTTGCTCACAAAATCACTATTAATTTTGTTTACTTTTATATTCAACAACAAAGGTGAATTCTATTCGCACCCTACAACCGTCTTCCATGGTTCGATTTCGATGAAATTTTGTATAGATATTTTGGATTTACCTAGAATATTTTAGAAATTCCTTTTTGCGAAATGAGAATTAGTTTTATATTAGACTGCGATAATGTTAAATTATTTTGAATTAGATTGCTATAGTATATATAGTTTAATAGTTATGTACCTAATTGTAATGGAAACGCTGGGTCATGACCATAAAACCGTGTAAATAGTCAAGTTTTATTTTAATTGTGAATAGTGTTTTAAGTGTTAGTTAACAGAAATATCTTTTGTATTATTTTGGACGCTGTGGTTATACTGGAAATTTCTACAACCAACCTTTGGAGTTTCTGAAGCTATTGGAAGAGTATTCTAAATAGGAATATTGTGGCTGTATCTCTGTATCTTTTCCTGTTGTTGTGAAACAAAAGCGCTATTAAATACATAATAAAACCTGGTATTTTTGCTTACTAATCAGTGATCTAATCCACAAAGTGACTTGAGAATTACGTTTATCGAATTGTAAGTTAGGCCAATTATAAGGTGTCATTAAAGTTTTCATCACTTGACCGGAATGAGTGTAATGTATTTCAAATCGAAAGGGAGCCCTAACCGACACACTTTGTTTTAATCTAAACAAATTTTTTTCTAACATAATTAAATTACGTTTTGTAAATTGACAAATATTTTTAATTTAAAGTTAAATGAATATTTTATTACTCATTGATGTTAAAAATATGTAATTTTGCTTTAATGTTTTTTGTTGAATAAAATTTTTCACTGGTGATGGTCAGTGTTTTTTTCAAAATAGGAAATATAAAATTCTAAAATTAATTATGAGCAAATAATAACGGAAAAAACATAGGACTTCCAACGAAACAAAAACAAAATTAATTGACAATTAAACTGGTGCTTAATGTAGTTTAAAAAAAAAATAGAAATATAAATGGTGTGAAATTGTTATGTTATAAGGTTTTTCGTATTTTCAATAAATTTTTAATGGAAAGGTAAAAGATCGTGTATGATGATGCATTGTTTAGGGTTATGCTTATGTTTTTTTTATTAGATTACAGAAGAAAATGTTTATAGGGTAAAACAATTACAATAAAAGTAAATATAATAAAAGCTTTTAGAATTTTAAGTTTTAAATATATTGTTTTTCTTCTAATAGGAAGCTTTTTAAGCGAAATTAAAACTAAAAATATTTATGTCAATTTAATCTTCTAAGAAGACAGTGGTGCAAATACATTGAAGACTATATACAATACTGAATAAATCGCATCTAATTGTTACGCATATTTTTAAAATGCGCGTTTTGAAACTCAAAAGTCGAGTTAATTTGCGATAATTTATTTATTATTTTCTATCTTTATCAGGAAGGAAGTGGCTCTTTTATTTGACAAAACCAAAAACATTCCTTTATTTGTTATTGTTCATTGTGTTGGTGAGTAAACCATATTAAACAAAGCTTTGATTTTTTTTACTTTAAACTTATTTTTCTAAGAAATAATATTCAAAATCACTTTTCAGTATAATAAAATGTAAATTATATTAATTCAAACACACCGGAATCTCTTTAAAACTAAATTCGTTTTACCCAAATCTTAATATATTCAGATATTTTTAGAAAACATTGCGAAATGGTTTATTTAAAAATAAATTCGACTTACTTCAGTAAAGAAAGAAATGAGCTTTTCCCCCAGGATTTATATTAAAATGGATATAATAAATACAATTAGACAGTTTAACATATTGTAGTAGGTAATATACTAAATTTTAGATAAAATCTGTTCACTGTTTCCTTTATCAAAGATTTAAACAAACGTGTTAAAATTAAATTCTTGATGCTAGACAATTTTAGGAATACCAAAACATTATACGCGAAAACTTCTGTACGGATTTTAATATTTTTAAAATACGGTTATTGATTGTGATCTCCAAGGTGATTGAATGCTTTTGTGGGCAAAATTGGAAAAAGTAGGAGGAGAAGTGTTCTACCGAACAATCGGTTAGTTGAAACTTCAATAACTTTAAGTCCTTTCATTCAAAATTACTATGAAACTCGAGCATAATCCCTTAGATAGGTTTCCATAGTTCTAAGAATATTCTTCTAAGCTTATGACTATCAAAAAATAAAAACACATACTTTCGTACATGCTTTTGCAGTGTAATTTTTGGTATCCTTTTGAAAAATGTATGCATCAGAAACCAACCAAACCTTAAATAAAACCATTTATTTGTTAACAAAAGCTTACAATCCTTTTTTAAAAAATATTGTTCCTTCGTTATCGGAAAATACACTTTGTTTTTATCAATACACAAAAAAATTCAATTACATATTTTTTTCAATGGAAAATATTTATCAGAAAAAGAAGTTTTCTTTCTTTACAAGATAGCAAAAATAATAATATTCTTAAGTTTTAGTAATTTTTTTTCTAATGAAAAATGTAAGATTTAAGTTGTCAGCGAAATTGTGAAGTCTGATAGAGATTATTTTTGGTTTATAATTTATTAGAAAAATATTGGTAATGAAAAGAAATTGTTTGACAGTTTTAAATTAATTAGTTCAAGCAAACCATTTATTATCACCTTTCGATTTTTGAAGTCTAAAAACAAAAGAAAATATGTGTAAATATTTTAAATTCTTTTCAAGTTAAAGATTAATTTTAAGTCAAACTTTTGAATGGATGGTTTGTTCTAAGACTTGGTATATAAGATTTTAGGACTGTTTCCCGTATTTCTTCGTACCAACTTCCGGTTTGTTACTTCCGGCTAAAACGTTTTTTTAATTCTTTTAAGGAGTTCATCCCTACTATAGACTCTCCCCCCCGTACAGTTACAAATCGATTCTAAGCTGTAAAAATCGAAAGAGAAAAATTTGTATGGTTAAAAGTTTATAAAAGCTTCAATGAACCGACTATCGGTATATTATAATAAACTCCATTATCTCTGGATTATTAATTTATTACTTAGACACAAAGTCTGATAAAAAAAACGAAAAAGTTTGAAAATTCCACAGACACAGTTCAAAATATGGTTTTATTGTTATTCAAATATGTTTCCTTCCCATGAAAATATATTTTCGGCAAATATGTATTCAAACAGTAAATCAAATTTTTATATAATTAACTGTATGTTACTTTTAACAATTAAATATAAAAACAACGAAAAAAATTATTTTTCCGGTAAAGCTTTTGATGAATAAAACTTTTTGAATTTATTTTGAATTTTTGGATTATGTCAGTCGAGATACATCAATACTTGGCCTAATATAAAAATACTACAAGAAAATTTCAGAATATAAAAATTATTTTCCGCTATCTTGACTAATAAGATTTTCATAAATAATCCTACATTTCCTTAAGAGTTAATTCCTTTGAAAAGAAAATCATAATTTTATTATCCTTATTTTAAATTATTAATATTCTTGTTTTTTAAACAATAAACAAAATCACAACTCATGAAATTATGAAACGGAAAACTATTGTGAAATAATACACAAAAGATTTTTTATAGAATTTATATATACGAATAAAAATTTTATGAATTAACGGCATCGAAGAAACGAAAGCCTTAAGCAATGAATAGTACACGAATTTCAAATTAAAAAAAATATCGTATAAAATAATTTTAATTTAATTTATTTTACTGTGTTATTTTTTATCCGCAGAGTTTGATATCAGCTTATTTTGAAGTTCACTCGACTGTAGATATAAGAATAAGATCTCAGTACAATTTTCAATAGTTTCGGATTCCAAATTTGACAAGTAGTTAAATTTTTTCTAAAATTTTATGTTGATCTGAAACTTTGGAACAATATAAAAGAGAAGTCTCTCGAGCTCTAGTTTTTTTTTGTCATGATTTTTACGTCTGTTAACACTTTACGGAAACGGCCTAGGTAAATTTCAATGAATTCAAGTTCTGATATCCAGTTTTAGTGAAACTTGATTTACAAGGTATTAGTAAGGTTTTCAATGATTCTGCATCGCAATTTCCGTTGTCACTTCTGGCACTCATTTAAACCTTTATCCGCACAACACCGCGTACAGTTGTGAAGTGATTTTGGAAAAACTTTGGTAAATGGTTCAAGTCAATATGAGAAGAATGTAAATAACTTTTGGGGTATATTGAAGAAAGTGGTGGTCGATGTCAAAACCAGGGCTGCGGAGTCGGAGTCGTGGAATCGGAGTCGGCACGAATTTTCAAGTAACTGCAGTCGGAGTCGGAGTCGGAAAAATAATCAAAAAATTTGTCGAATCCGACTCCTATTTGAAAATTATATTCTGTTTTTTTTTGGTTTTTATTTTCTTCGGTATAGTTTTTTTTTCTTCTACGCATAAACAGAATTATAAATTATTTTATTAGTATTCATTACGTCAGTGTTGCCTCGCGGTCGCTCACTCTCTAGTGAACTGACAGTAATTTTTGAATTATTCCAGACCCTAAACCGGCTTTGCGTTTGAGCCTATTTATCATCACTTGTCCAATTAATGTCTTATATATCTTGAGTTTTGTATTAGTTGAAACATACGATGATTTAAGAAGAGCTTTAATCGAGCCGTTGTTTCAGTCAAGCTTTGATTACAAATATTAAAAGGATTCAACTCCCTTGATTTCTTTTTCGCCGCACATCAAATCTTTTTCCTCAACCGCTCTTGAAAAAATCATATGTTAGATTTTACCATAATTTTTTTGCGGACCAAATTGTCAACCCCCGTTTCAAGCGACTTGAAATCTTACTTCTTAAAGATCCACTTCTGCCAAGGATGGCAATATCATCAGCGTTGGAATCATATGGACTGATTTCAATGACAAGACATTGTTGTTAGTCGGTAGTTTTGTTTTGCTGCATACATACTCCAAGGCTTTAAAAGTGAAAAAGCATCATTCTGTCTTGAGCCGGAGTCAACTTTAGAAAACTTTGCTACTTTGTGTTTTATTTGTGCACAGGTTTGGTAGATACATGGTACATGGTAAATGGTCTGGTGTACCGCAATAGGTTTGCTAGTTCAGGTAAAATTGATTTTGTCTCTGCAAAAGTTCGTTCATCCATAATGTATTTGTAGAAAATTGTCAGATCAACAACATTTCGTCTGTGTTACAAAGAATCAAGCTCATTAGTAAGAGTTGATTTGCCAATCAGTTTAACAGCTCTGCGCTGAACAGAATCAAGGCACTTCAAATTACTATAATAAGCTCCTCCCAATTTGAGAGTAAAGTACTCCATGCAGGGACGTATAAATGATTTGTATATTAATAGAAGCTGTTCTCTATTAAAAAACTTACGACATCATCCCAAAAAGCTCAATTTTTGAACAGCGTTCTTAGCTAGATTAAAAATATAAGAATTTCATTTCAAATTATTTTCAATTTCTACTCCTAGAAGTCTTACAGATTCTTTTGCTACAACATCTTTTGAGTCAAATTTTAATGGTGTGGATAATCTACAAAAATGACTGCTCGTATTGAATTCAACACTGTTAGCAACACCCCAATCGATTATTGTTTTAAGATCAGTGTTTAAAGGGATTTATCAGTTTCGATCTACAGTTATTAAGCGCTAACGGTGAATATAATTTGAGGTTTTCATGAGACGCATAAAGCGTGCTACCATCAGCAAAACTATGAAGAGGACTAATTGTTAAATCCAACAAATCGTTAATAAATAAGAAGAGAGTTGGTGACAAAGCTGAACCCTGAGGAACACCTGCATTAGTTGAAAAGACATCCGATGGGACACCATCCACATTAACGTGAAATTAACGCTCAGATATAAAACTCTTTAGCCAAGAAATAAGTTGCTCGTTTAAGGCGTAGCATCTCAATTTGCATATAAGATTATTGTGCCATACTTTGTCAAATGCTTTGGCAATAACAAGAGCAACACCGAAAGTTTCACCACTGTTTTCAAGCGACTTGTTCCAGATATGCGTCATATGCGACAAAAGAAAGTAAATCTCCAGTCGCTCTTCCATTACGGAACCCGTATTGTCTTACATTAAGAAGTTTCGAAAACTCTAAGACGCGCATTATATATTAAAATTAATATATTTCTCAAAACTTTTAGAAACAACCAGGGTTACATTGATTTAAATCAATTGAAGAAATTTCTAAAATTTTTAAGCAAATTCAAAAATTTTTTTTTTAATAAAATCTATTGCGTGGTAGGAATTTCAATATGTTTAACAACAACATATAGAAACCTTTTAAGAGCAAGGTCCCATCGTAACATACGTGCTAAGGTGATGATGGACGCAATTTTGCTTTCGTTTTTTATAAGTTTTTCTTAAAGAATTGACCTACTTAAACAATAAATCCTATATTACATAATACAATATGACATGCCAATATTTCATGATCGGATAAAGAAAAAAAAAGGCAAAAATCCAATCCAATCCAAAATTAATTTGTCTAAACAAATTTGCATGAACAAAACTAAAATTGAATTGTCAATAAGTCAGTAAGTGGCATTGGCATAGTCCATGATCATGTAACGCACTGTCTTCCTTAATAATAAAAGAATAGATATATACTTCTATATAGTCTCGTTTTTTCGAGCAAGCAATACCGTGCTATCTTGAAGGAATATTCTATAACTAGCATTGAGAACACTACCATCGATCAAATACAGCTCATCCGCCAGCCTCCCTAAGATATCACTTTCGCTAGTGATATCTTACTTCTATTGACAGTGGTATGTGATATTTCACGCTAGCTCTTATGACAATAGCAGGGACTGGAGTACGTGAGGTTGTCACGTCCGTAGATCAAAAATAAAAAATTTACAAATCAAAAAAAACTGATCCCTCCATCTGCGAATTAAAAAATTTGGGCAAATTCAAAATTAATTAAAAATTCAATTTAATATAAAAATATTTTTAAATCTGCTAACATGGCTCTCGATTTTGTTAACTGATCCAACATAACTTTCGAATAGTACAGAATACAACCATGTGATTAATTGAGCTAAAAACTGACCAGTTTAAGAACAGCCATAGTTACTTCTTTTTGCCGAAAGCATTGAATGGGAAAAGCTACTTTTTAGCACTGTCCCATATAACAGAGCTCCGGATATATTCGAGTCCTGGTTGTACAGCTACTAGGGATTGCAATTTCGGGATTTCGAATCCCGGAATACCGGGATTCGAACGAATTTTCCAACCTCGAAAACCCGGCATTAGCATTTTAGAATACCGGTATTTCAATATTAAAGGGAAAATAGTGTTTTATTTCTAAAATCAAAAATCCCTAAAACGAAATATCATTTGATTGATTAATTGATTTTTTGATTTATTTCTATACATATAAAAAAATCCTTAATGTGAAACATCATTTCATATAGGATATCATACCGGATATTTTTATGTTGATTCGGTTCGTGGATATTGTTATCATAAAGAATAAAGCTGCCAATAAGTCTATTTTTTAATATGAATTGTGATTGCAATTTGCAATTTGATTATTTAAATGTTCTTTTTCGATTATTTCCAATTTGCAATTTCCAAGACTGAATTATTTTTACTATTTAAATATATTTTAAAATATAGAAAAAATTATTTTATTGAAATTTTTAATGTTGATATAATTGCAATATAATTGTTTATAACATGTTCCATTGTTGATTTACAAAGGCTGAATTATTTTATTTTGTTATATTATTATTTAAATATATTTTTTATTCGCCTACATATTAAAGTGGTACTTTATTACCGTGATTTGCGGCCGTAAAGTGTCACTTTTTAAGCATATATTTTGTTGTCATAGTTACGTCCAAAAACATTTGTATTTGTGTAAATTCTATAAAAACTAGAAATTTTTATCAAAGCACCCTTTAAATTCAAAATTTCATAATCCAATTAAAATTATTGTTATTATTTGTTGTCATAGTTATACAATTATTTTGAAAAAATAACAAATATTTTGTCAAAGGTTACTTGTTCAACATATTTTTATTTAAAATTTTATGCAAATTTGTAATGCTTTAGAATAAATAGGACATTATTTAATTAGGAGCTAAAGTGCTACTTTTTGTGTTGAGTCTATACTCTATAGTTTGACTACCGACCGTAGGTGATTTACACTATTTTTTCGGCAAACGTTCAAATTTTTTTATAAATATAAAATTATAATAAACAAAAATTTATAAATATGATTTTTTACGGTTATAATTACGTCCAAAAAGTAAAAACATTTAAATTTGTATAAATAAAATTTTTTATCAAAGCAAGCTCCAATTCAAAATTTCATTATCCAATTAAACTATTTGTTATGTTTTGTTGTCATAGTTACATACAATAATTCAAAATTTCAAAATACAGTCAGAATCAATTTCTTATTTTTTGTTGTCAAAAAATAAGAAAATAACAAATAACATATGCTACTTAACTGCCGCCGTAATATAAAATAAAAATGGCGTTACTTTTGCAGCCGCTTCCATTATAAGTAAAAAAGTAAGACTTTAACTAACTCCCGAGCCGCAGTAAAGTTAAACTTTACAGCCGTTTGCCGAAAACAATTTTTTTTAAATATTTTGTTTGCGGCGAATAAAAAATAGTATATGACGCACGGACGTAACCTATTTTGGACTAAATGTGGGTGCAAATCAAGGCGCTCCAAAATCTTTAGCTCTACGTCTTTGCAGCATAATGTACGATTAAAGTACAGAAAAAATTATTTTACAGAGATTTTTATTATTTTTAATCCCTGTATTAATACCGGGATTCCGGTTTTGGTTTAATCGATCTCGAAATCCCGGTATTGATTTTTTCCTTAAAATTTGCAATCCCTAACAGCTACCCCAGGCACTATCAAATGTTCTTTGATTATTCTTCAAACTTAAAAGTACTCAGACAAGGATTGTCGAAATGCGAGATGCGCTTACCATTCATGACAGATGACATTACTTAAAACACTCTAAAGCAGTAACAAAATATCTTAGTTTAGCAAGACGTTTGACAAGACACGATTTTCATGTCGCTAGACCAACAATCAGTATTTCAGTGTAAAAATCTAGTATCTAAAAACTGTTACTTTACTTTTATCTTTCCTTGCCTCTCAAAAGAATACAATAAAATCTAACGATTTATATAAAGGAGCTAGGACCACTTCTTCAAAAGAGTGGATATAGGACCAAGGCTTCAAAAATTATACAAACCTTTGCTTCAGGACCACTGCGCTTCAAAAAAAAAATACTTTTTAATAATCAAAAAAATCTGATTTAAATAAAAAAAACTGATTTAAATCAAATATATCCGATTATTTTTTTTTAAAAATCATATTTTTATGCAACCCTGGAAACAACCGATAAAATTGAAATCGGTCTGTAATTTGTTGGACCAGTTTTACTCCCCTTTTTTTGTAACTGGTTGTACTCTTGTAATTTCCCATATTTCGAGAAAAACTAATTTCTTATATAACAAATGAAAGATTTTAGTGAGGATTGGTGCTAGCTCCCTAGCAAATGTTTTTAGAATAATTGGAGGAATACGATCTGGCCCAGATGCTTTATTAGTATTAATTTGGAAAAGCATTTTCCGAACGATATTTTGTCGAATAGACTTTAGAAATCGTATTAGGTAAAAAATCAAGGGGTCACTTAGTGTAGAATTTTAAGAGAAATAATTTCCCAGAAGGTTAGCTTTATCTTTTGAGTCAATGTCTGGCATATCTCTATCAATTAAGAGAGGTAGATAAGATTTACAAAAACCCAAAAATCCACAGCTTCAACCATTTTATAGAAATTACGTGAACCAGTTGGATGTTCAGCAAATTTAGACGCTTTTTTCTTATTAAAGAGATTTTCTCTGCATCTATTAGTTTTCTACATATATTTCTCTCATAAAGCATGTCCATCTATATGACACATTGCTCGACTGGCTCTGAATTATGTTAAACTATTTCCACTGCTAACTACCTAAGTTAAAGAATTATGAGAACTAAGCAGTTTACTAACGCTTTTGCTAAATTTTTAAATAACTTATAAACTACTGACGTGTAAGTTTTTTGGTTGATTGTGTTTGGAGCAATACGGTTGGGACAGAATAGAGATACACATTATTGGTAGTAAATCTCTAATAAATGTAAAGAAAATCTCTAATTTTGCTTAGGATAGAAGAGGGTAATGTAAGATGGTGATATCAATCATGTTCCGTTATGTAAATTTGAAAAGTTGGTTGGTCTACTAGAAAAATTTATAAAAAATCTTATATAATATGTAGGAGAGTAGAGCAATTCCAAGTGGCGTTTATCATTTTTGTAAATTGGTGTCACCGTAGCTGAATTCCAGTCTTGTGGCATAGTTTTAGTCCTTTACAGTCCTTTACAGATCATTTAAACAAGTTGAAATAATCTTGAAGATAGTTTCACCACCCTGTACAATCATTTCGGATATGTTATATCGTGGTCGATACCAGCTTTATTACGTTAAATTATTATTATTATTATTTTAAATTAAATATCCAATTAGAATCATGCTCAATAATTTACATAATTAAATGTAATTTTGTGAAAAATTTTACATCGGGAAAACCGGAAAATGTTTTAAAGACTGATTTAAGGAATACCTTCCTAAGAAGAAAAATAAACAAAATTTAAAGTCTATTTTTGCAAACCATGTACATAGTTAATAACAATAGATACACCACTTTTAAAAAAAATTTGAAGGCTTTACATTTATGTAGCCAAGGATCTCTAAAAGCATCACTTGATGAGTTTGAAATTTACAAGGGATTTAAACCCAAGAAAATGTAATTTTAAATGATAAACTTTCATTTAATTCAAATATATAAATATATAAAACTGAAAACAAATAGTATGAGTAAGTACCTATACAAATTTGCAAAACTGCAGTAATTGCATAACTGCCATTTTATTCCACAGTAATTATTTTTGTCTCCATTGAAAAACGATCTATTCCAATTTATTCCCTGAGTTTCAAGATAAAGGAAAAAAAATTATTTTGAGATCATTTACAAACACGGTGATTTGATTGTTTATTAGTTTCCTTAGGTGTTTGCAATTAATTTGTTTGAAATGTAAAACATATATACCGTAAAAAAAAAGTTAATATGGTATCTATAGGAATATTCAAAGCTATTGAGTAATTGTGGTGATGTTATTCAATGCTCAACATGTTGATTCTATTAAAGAAAAAGAAATACACACATATTGTTAAAATTTTCTTTTACGTAATAACTCAAAAATTTTAAAAAATAGAATAGATTCTTTTGAAACCAATAACACATTTATAGGACACATTTATAAGTTATCACAATTTGTAAATTAAAATTATATGGATAACCTGGTTAAAATGGTTTCTAAGTGATTTATCGTTGAAAAAATTCTGATGGTTTGTTTTTTACGGTCGGGTGTCACCCCAAAACGGGTGACACCCGGGTGGACCACCCCTCCCCCCTCCTAGCTACGCCTCTGTTGATAAGAGATTAAAACTCCTGATCGAAAACACAAAATCGTAAAATTTAAAAGGCATTGAATAAATAAACATAAAACATTCCCATAATATGGAGTCTATAATGACAAGAGGAAAAATTCAATTTAAGCCAATAACTAATAAGTGATGGTGATGTTTCTACTTTGAAATAGTCATCACCTGAGTGGCGTAACTGGTAGCGTGTCTGTTTAAAAATTCGAACAAGGCGCTGAAGAGGAAGGTTCGAATTCATCCGAACCGAATCCGTTCGAATTTTTTTCCGAGAAACTTACAACCACAACTTTAAAAAAATTCCAATTACATCCTTACTTACTTGAGTTTAATTATTCTCAAAAATTCCCAATATATTGAATAAATGATTTTAAATTGTTATATTACCACACTTAATCTTTTTAACATTTGTGACAATTCTATAAAAAATTACACAAATGACTACTCTTTGCTCGCATCAAATAAAATCTAAATTTTTGCAAATTTCATCCTATGTAGTATCCGAATTCTGCATATATGCAAATAAAAATACAAAGTTGTCTGCAAATAATGAAACACAAACTTAATTTATCTCTTCAGTTTCCAATAAGTAAAACTGAAAGATTTATTGAAATAACCGAACTGAACTTAAATATTTTATCTTTTGAAATTTAAAATGTTGAGATCCCAACTATGCATGTTTCTAGTAGAACAAGGAGTTCTAAAGAAGTTTAGAAAACTGAGGTATAAAAGTTTATCTGGGTAACCTTTTGTAATGGAAATTTTTATTAAGATACAATCAAATTTAGTTTTAAGTCTTAGATTATTATTCTGACATAATATCAAAAAAGTTACCGAGTTATTACATAAAAATTGTTACTACTAACACAAATAAACTTAAAAAGCTAACTAGCTTTTAATTTAAGCTAATCTATCCTGTATCTTTATTAAATATGTAAGTTTAATTTAAATGGATTTTTTAATAATAGTTTGTAATAAAATAATTAAAATAAGCTAAATTATGCACGTGTGATGAATAATTAGTGACAATGACAATCAGCTCAAGTAAACGCAATCTACTTCCTTGTAAAATAAAAACGACGAAAGGGTACCCTCTTTATCAGTTTTAACAACATAAATATATCATCAGGACAGGTGGATAAATTAAAATTAATTACAGTATTTTATATATTTTAATAATGCCTACAAAATTTTTAAAAATAATATTTAATCGATAACACAAATTATTGCTGAATTTTAAATTTTGCTATTCATTTTTAGACGCTTAATCACTTTTTTCTCTACGATCTACCAAAGAATCAATTACATTTTTCTATTACAACAAAAAATTACTCAAAAGTATACTAATTTAGGAGTGGCAAATTAAATTTAATCCTCTTGTTCACTTTTTTTTCTATATATTATACACATCCGTATCCCATGAGAATAACGTTTTCACAATTTAAAAATGTTTTGAAACTAGTACAATATATATATATGTAGTAAAAATTTTTTTCAGCCTTAAATTTTCCGTTAGATAAAACAAATTTTAAAACTTACCAAATAAAAGTTTTTTTTTAACTTTAAAACAAAAATTATCCAAATTATCTTTTTAAAAAATCACAAAACAATTAAATTTTCACAAATGTTTAAAATTACTGCCAATATTACAACAATAACAAAAAATTATATATTGATGGTAAATGATAAACTGAAGATAAAAGGTAACAAACTGTTGCTTTTATAGGAATATTCGCAGATAAGTTTTTTTTTATAAAAAGCGCATGACTTTTTTTTGTATATTATTAGAGTAACCGTTAAATTTTCATTGTTTTGTATTTAAAAATTCAATTAAATTGAAATGATTTATTTTTAATATGGATTATGCAAACAATACTTTGTGATTATTGATAAGAATAGGATTGATTGATCATAGTTTTGCTATTTATAGTTTGAACTATAAATTTCACCCTAACAAAAATGACGTTACTTGGAATATTTACTTTATGATTCGCCGTGATTAATGTTTAATGAATTGTTACATAGCCATATGCTAAAATCTGTAATTTTTTCTAATTTCTACGTAATAACACCTATTAATTCAATAACCAAAAACATAGATAATATTGCTTTAATTTATTATTAAACGATATGTATTGTTAATATTCTTATGAACACTGTGGTAAATAATGTTATGCTAAGTTAATGTCCTATGTAGATGTAGGATTTCTTTATAGAACCATCAATTGTATGTTAAATATATAAACACAAACCGGTGATAACCAAATTCGATATAGAAATGTTCGATATGATCCAAATAATATGCCAATCTTTCAATAAAAAACTAATGAAAACTTTTCTAGTTTACTATCGCAACATTACTATAAGTATTGATTATTGATACATGTTTTTTACGAAGCACAGTGTTCAGTATGATAAGTTTTTCTTTTTAATTTTAATCTATAACCTGTAATGCTATGTTGATTTTGGAAAACAAATAAAAGAAATATATATCATAATAACTAATCAATTAAATAGAATCAAAGGCGCAAATAAATCAACTATGAGTTGAAAATATGAGGATCGATTGAATGATTTGTTTGATATGTAATTAGAATTAAAAAATAGTTAAATTGTTATATTTTTTAATTTGGTTACGATGTAATAAAATGGATGTGCAATAGTATATTTTCAATATAGCGTCAGGGATAATAAGAAGAAGGGAAACGATTGAGAATATTCTAATGATACAACTATTCTAGTAGATAGCTATATATACCCAGTAAACACATGACAAAAATATGACATCACACGAATCGTAGAAATTTGTCACGGCTCAAGTGGGGAAACTCTTTTTCCCTAATTAGGCCCTGATTGGAATAGTCAGATCGAACCCTAATAAAATTCACCAGCCCAACTAGTGGTCAAATACGAAAACCAAATCAGGGCCGGATATATTCAAATAAGTTTAAACTTGCCATTTATGGACTGATCAGGCCCTGATTTATACCTTGACTGTATTCAGACCTAAGCATTACATTCATGAGCTAAAAGTTAAATTCTTACCCCCACTTTTTTGGCATTTCTCGACGATTTAGGACCTACTGATTCTAATAAAGCAAAAAAAATATGTATGTATGTCACAACCTACAAAATCTAGAAAACCGCTGGACGGATATCAAAAAATTTTTTTTCTAAAAATATGTTTACTCAATATAAAGAGCCGAAAGGACGATGTGTTCGATAACTGTACCGAAAGTGTGTCAAAAAAATCGACAAGTGTGTCAAAACAAGGAAATTTGCATATTTTTTGCTTAAAAAACCTTCATTTTAAGTGATTACGAATAGAAACATTGAATTTGAAGAAATTTTGATGGTCAGGATTAGTATGTGAGACCAAAAACTAGATTATTGCATAATAAGTTTGTCAAAAAAATGTTGTCAAGTGTGTCAAAAGAAAGATTTTTATTTATTTTTGTACCCAATTTTTTGTAAAAAAATAAAATTAATTATTTGTTTGACATGAAATTTTATTATTATTATTGAGAATTATGGCATTATAAGTTTGTCAAAAAAATGTTGTCTAGTGTGTCAAAAGAAAGATTTTTATTTATTTTTTTACCCAAATTTTTGGAAAAATAAAATTAATTATTTGTACGGCATGAAATTTTATTATTATTATTGAGAATTATAAGTTAGTCAAAAAAATAATGTCAAGTGTGTCAAAAAAATGATTTTCATTTATTTTTTTATATAATTTTTCGAAAAAAAAAATTTAGCTGTTTGTTTACGTAAATATAATTGAACATGGAAATTTTTGAATTTAATTTTTTTGGAATTTTGAAAAATTTTAAAATTTTGATTTTATTATATTTTTTATAATTTTGGAAAAAGTTTCAATTTTTGATATTGTTATAATTTTTGCAATATTTTTAGAATTTTGGAAAAAGTTTGAATTTTTGAATTTTTAAGAACTTTTGGAATATTATTAGAATTTTGACAAAGTTTAATTATTTGATTTTATACTAATCTTTGGAATATTTTTAGAATTTTGAAAGAAAAATTTTTGAATTTTATATATATTTTTAGAATTATGGAAAAAGTTTCAATTTTTTATTTTGTAAGAATTTTTAGAATATTTTTAGAAAGAATATTTTTGAAAAATTTTAAATTTTTGATTTTATTATAATTTTGGAAAAAGTTTCAATTTTTGATATTGTTATAATTTTTGCAATATTTTTAAAATTTCGGAAAAAGTTTGAATTTTTGAATTTTTAAGAATTTTTGGAATATTATTGGAATATATAGAAAAAGTTTCAATTTTTGATTTTATTCTAATTTTTGGAATATTTTTAGAATTTTGGAAAAAAAATAGAATTTTTGAATTTTATATATATTTTTAGAATTTTGAAAAAAGTTTCAATTTTTTAATTTGTAAGAATTTTTGGAATATTTTTAGAATTTTGATAAATTTTTAATTTTTTGATTTTATTATAATTTTTATAATTTTGGAGATAGTTACAATTTTTGTTATAATTTTGTTATAATTTATGCAATGTTTTTAGAATTTTTGAAAAAAGTTTTAATCTTTGATTTTGTAATAATTTTTGAAATATTTTTAAGAATTTTGTTTGAAAAAAGTTTGAATTATTGATTTTATTTAGTTTTACAATATTTTTGGTGGAATTTTGAAAGAAATCTGAATTTGTGATTTTGAAATATTTTCTCGAAACGCTAAATATAGGGGTTTTTGAATAGTTTGCTGATTGTATAATCTTTTCACTAAATTATGTTAGTTTATGATCTGTTATAATTTCCCGACAACATATTGATGTTTCGTGTTGGTTTTGTAATACATATCTAAACAGAGATAAAAAATACTTGTACTTTAACAAAAAGTTATGTTTGACATACATTGCTGCCCAAAACTAAAAACCTTGTCACCATAAAAGTTTTTTTCCGAAAACTATATTAAAATCCTTAACCCAGACCGAAGTCTTGATATCTCAGAGCTGTGAGATTTCAGCCCCTCCATATTGTACTTTTAAATTCATGTATTATAATATATTCAAGAAGATTTACATGAAATGTAGATCTGTTATGTGCCAGAAGTGTTCCTATATAACACATAAGTCCCGGAGTTATGGTAAATAATTATGGTAATATTTTTGGTGTCCTGATAAAATATCACGCGAAAAAATCACACACGAAAGAATATCACGTCGAAAATATCACAGCAAAAAAATCACACTATACAAAAATATCACATCACTAAAATATCACATTACGAAAATATCACATCCAAATATCACACGCGACGGTAAATAGTTTTTTGTTTTATTTTTTTTTCTAGTGTTATAAACATTTACTTCGGTCTGAAAGACCTAAGTTTTACATTCATGAGCCAAAAGTGAAATTCTTACCCCCACTTTTTTTTTGGCATTTCTCGACGTTTTAGGACCTACTGATTCTAAAAAAGCAAAAAACAATGTGTGTCTGTCTGCCGGCCGTCCGGCCGTCATTACCCACGCTACAGGGAAAACCGCGGGAGGGATTTCAAAAAATTTTTTTTCTAAAAATAGGTATACTCAAGAAACAGGTCCGAAAGGACGCTGTGTTCGATAACTGTGCTGAAATTGTGTCAAAAAAATCATTATGTGCAGTGGCGAAGCGTCGGTATAGACACACTAGACAGTGTCTACCCAAACATAATATAAATATGAAACTTTATTTTCATATTGTTCGCATAATGTCGACTTAATACTATTTTGTCAAACGTTCTAAGAAAATCATTAAGTTTTAATACAATAATTAGAACAAAAACAATTCAGCTATGTTCCCGAAACTTTAATACAAACGTTTCCCAGTTTCATGTACAAACAAACAAAAATGTTTTTCTCACTGCAGTAGACATTTCAAATTATGACTACCAAAATAAGCAATAGCAACAACAACAAATTTTCAACTTTTGTTCCTTCTTGGATAGACAGTTTTGTTTCTGTCTATTTTTGTTTTCAAATTTGCTGAGAAACATCAGTAGACGTTTCAAATTATGACTACCAAAATAAGCAATAGCAACAACAACAAATTTTCAACTTTTGTTCCTTCTTGGATAGACAGTTTTGTTTATGTCTATTTCTGTTTATATATTTTGTTTCCAAATTTTTTGAGAAACATATTATGGGAAATATTTTTGACAAAAATTGTAATTATTAGTTAGATGTTTCTTGAGCAATTTTTTGTGTGATTGTGTGATTGTGAATTCGATTCTACGACTTCTGAATAACAGGAAAAGTTGGAAAATAAATTTGAATCTTTGATTCTGGATTAATTTTTGGAATATTTTTAGAATTTTGAAAAAAGTTTCAATCTTTGATTATGTTATAATTTTTGCAATATTTTTGGCATTTTGGGAAAAGATTGAATTTTTGATTTTGTTATAGTTGCATTAATTTTGGAATTTGAAAATACTTTCAATTTTTGATTTTGTAATAATTTTTAGAAAATTTTTGGAATGTTGAAAAAGTTTAGATTTTGGATTTTATTATAATTTTTGGAATATTTTTAGAATTTTGAAAAAATTTATTTATACTTTTACAAAGAATTTTATGTTTAATATTCATCGCTCCCTAAAACTTAAAACAATGTTTTTGTTAATCTACAATACCCTTTATCTTTTGTACAAAATATTTTTATTTCAAAATTTTTAAAATTTTTAATTTTGATTTAGATTGAACAATCTTTTTTTAAATATTTTGCTTGCCGCGAATAAAAAATATAGTATATGATGCACGGACGTAAGTCATTTTAAATGTGGGTGCAAATCTCGGTTGGCGCTTCGACTCACAAACTCCACATACGTCCAAAAACCTTAGCTTTCTGTACTCTCATCTTAATGTACTATAATTAGTTTCTACTGGCAAATTAATAAAACTTTTGAATATGTCTACCCTAGTTTCAGAAGCACGCTTCGCCACTGATTATGTGTGTCAAAAATAGCAAATTTTCATATTTTTGACTTAAAAAACTTTCATTTTAAGTGATTACGAGTAGGAACATTGAATTTGGAGAAATCTTGATGGTCGGGATTGGTATGTGAGATTAAAAACTAGATTATTGCATTATAAGTTTTTAAAAAAAATGTTGTCAAGTGTGTGTGTCAAAAGAAAGATTTTTATTTATTTTTTTACCCAATTTTTGGGAAAAAATAAAATCAAATATTTGTTCGAAATGAAATTTTATTATTATTATTGAGAATTATGGCATTATAAGTTTGTCAAAAAAATAATGTCAAGTGTGTCAAAAAATGATTTCATTTATTTTTTTACCCAATTTTTTGGAATAAAAATGTAGCTGTTTTTATGACGTAAATGTAATTGAAAATGAAATTGGACATGGAAATTTTTGAATTTGTTATAGTTTTTGAAATATTTTTGGAATTTTGAAAAAGTTTGTAGTTTTGATTTTGTAATAATTTTTGCAATATTTTTAGATTTTTGGAAAAAGTTTTAATTTTTGATTTTGTAAGAATTTTTGGAATATTTTTAGAATTTTAAATTTTTGATTTTATTATAATTTTTGGAATTTTGAAAACAATTTCAATTTTTGATTTTGTAATAATTTTTGCAATATTTTTAGAATTTTGGAAAAAGTTTGAATTTTAAAGAATTTTTGGAATATTATTGGAATTTAGAAAATGTTTAAATATTTGATTTTATTCTAATTTTTGGAATTTTGAAAAAAGTTTCAATTGTTGATTTTGTCGAGAAATGCCAAAAAAAGTAGGGGGGAAGAATTTCACTTTAGGCTCATGAATGTAATACTTAGGTCTTTCAGACCGAAGTAAATGTTTATAACACTAGAAAAAAAATAGAACAAAAAACTATTTACCATCGCGTGTGATTTTTGATTTTGTAATAATTTTTGCAATATTTTTAGATTTTTGGAAAAAGTTTTAATTTTTGATTTTGTAAGAATTTTTGGAATATTTTTAGAATTTTGAAAAATTTTAAATTTTTGATTTTATTATAATTTTTGGAATTTTGAAAACAATTTCAATTTTTGATTTTGTAATAATTTTTGCAATATTTTTAGAATTTTTGGAAAAAGTTTGAATTTTAAAGAATTTTTGAAATATTATTGGAATTTAGAAAATGTTTAAATATTTGATTTTATTCTAATTTTTGGAATTTTGAAAAAGTTTCAATTTTTGATTTTGTAGGAATTTTTGGAATATTTTTAGAATTTTGAAAAATTTAAAATTTTTGATTTTATTATAATTTTTGGAATTTTAAAAAAAGTTTGAATTTTTGATTTTGTAATAATTTTTGCAATATTTTTAGAATTTTGGAAAGTTTGAATTTTTAAGAATTTTTGGTATATTATTGGAATTTAGAAAAAGTTTGAATATTTGATTTGATTCTAATTTTTGGAATTTTGAAAAAGTTTGAAAAACTTTGATTTTATTTAATTTTTACAATTTTTTGGGAATTTTGAAAGAATTATGAGTTTGTGATTTTGTAATATTTTCTCGAAACGCTAAATGAAGAGGTTTTTGAGTAGTTTGCTGAGTGTATCATCTTTTCACTAAATTATGTTAATTTATGATCTGTTATAATTTTCCAACAACGTATTGATGTTTCGTGTTAGCTTTGTAATTAATTTCTAAACAGAGATAAAAAAATACTTGTACTTTAACAAAGAGTTATGTTTGATATACATCGCTGCCCAAAACTAAAAACCATGTCCTCATAAAAGTTTTTTTGCCGAAAACTATATCAAAATCCCAGACCGAAGTCTTGATATCTCAGAGCTGTGAGATTTCAGCCCCTCCATATTTTCGGATTGAAATTATTCATATTTGGTTTAATATCTAATTGACATATCTGATTGGCTGAACTTCTGGCCATCAAGTGAATCGATCCACGCAAGTTAAAATATAAGAATATCCATTAGACGCAGGAAGCGGTCGTACGATATCTATATGGATATGTTCGAATGAGATTGTGGAATTTCGAATTCTCCAGTTGAACTTTTTATGCCGTTGGACTTTAGAGCGTTGGCAAGATAAACAAGATTTTGTCCAATGATTAATATCTTTGTTTATCCTTGGCCAAAAATATCGAGCTGCAATCAATTTACATGTACCGTTGACACCAGGATGTGACAAGTTGTGTAAAGTGTTGAAGATAGTTTTCCATAATGATTCAGCGATGTATATGGGCGATTGTTACACGTTGATGTTTCGCAGACTATTTCGAAACCTGGAAGTTTAAAAAGCTCTAGTTTCATTGATGACCTAGTGTGACATACGGAACCAGAAAGTAAATTCTGAAGTTCCAAGTCTGCTTTTTGTGCAGTGCTGATAACATCATAGTTGAAGTGAGTCTTAACTGATGAAGTTTCGTTGTCGGATGCATGAGGTAATGCACTCACGACAGTGTTATCTTTACCTTGTACATGTTGGATATCGGTTGTAAATTGACTTATGAAATCTCAATGGCGAGATTGCCTTGGATTGCGTTCAGTTTTGGACTGAATCACGCGTGTGAGAGGTTTGTGGTCGGTGTAAATTGTGAATTCGCGACCTTCGAGGTGTTTTATAGCTAGGTAAGTTGCGAGTAGCTCTCGATCGAATGCGGAATATTTAATTTCAGCGTCAGAAAGTTTCTTCGAAAAGAAAAGAAAAGAAGAGAAGAAGAGTGGTTCCCAACAATTATTGTTATGTTGTTGCAACACTTCTCCGACAGCAATATTTGATGCATCCGTAGTGATACTGTATCTAGAATTGTTACGTGGATGCACTAACAACGTGATATTTCCCAATTCAGTTTTTAACTTAGTGAATGCAGGTTGACATATTCGTTTGGCCAAGTGAAATTTTTCGAAGTCTTGGGCTTTTTCAGTAAAGCAACCAAGTGTGTATGAATTGGAGCTAGTGTTTCAGCTAGTTTTGGTATGAATCGATGATAATAATTTATCATACCGATGAATTGTCGAATACGTTTGGTTGATGTTGGTGCTGGGAATTCCGTAAAGGCATTAATGCGTTCTTGAAAAGGCAGAATACCATTAGGTCATAGGTGTGATCGTGTGGCTGAGGAATTCAAGAGCGTTTACGCCAAAATCGCATTTTTAACTCTTTATGTGAACGCCAAACTCGCTGTTTCTGGAAGAGTTGTTTCAGATGAAGTTTGTGTTGTTCCTCATTTTTGGATGCCACTAAGATATCGCCTATGTAGACCAATACGAAATCTAAATCTCAAACGATTTTGTTAATGAAACGCTGAAACGTTTGTGCGGCATTGCGTTAGCCAAATGGCATTCGGGTGAATTCGAAAAGGCCAAATGGAGTGGTAATTGCAGTTTTATGAATATCTTCATTCGCAACAGGAATGAGATGATAAGTTCTAGCAAGCTCTAAGCTTGAGAAAATCGTGCAACCATAAAAGTTCATCGAAAAATTTTGTATGTGCGGTATCGGATAGCGATCTGGAGTCGTGACCGCGTTTAACCTGCGATAATCTCTACACGGTCTCCAGTCGAGATCTTCATTTCGAACCTTCGAACCAATCGTTTCGAACCGTGAAGCGGACAAGATAAAGAATAGGAAAAAATGCGACAATTCCCAAGTTCAACCATGTGTTGAAATTCTGTGTACGTAGCTTTTTGACGAATCGAATCCAGTCTGCGTGGTCTTAACACGGGCAACTGCCCGTTGGTAACAATGTGATGTACCACGTTATGTTTGATCGGTAAATTGTAGTTCGGTTCTGATGTTAGGAAGGATACTTCTTTAGTAGTAGGCCGTAATCATTGTTGATCGTGAATTGAATGGGAGTAGGCGTACCTACGTTAACCATTGTGGCATTGATTGACAGCAGAGTAGCTGAATTAATCAGGAGTTTTCGTTTTAAATCAACTAATAGGCCAAATTTACTGAGAAAATCAATGCCAATGATCGGACGATTCACTTACACTATCACGAAAGTGTGTGTGAATTTTCGTTTGAGTCCGATGTCTACCTATAGGAGTTTCGTTCCATAGGTATTTATTATTGTTCCTTTGGTCGCTGATAGGACTAAATCCGTTGATTTTGTGATATTTAATATCGATGCACAAAGTTTTACTGGGAGCACCGAAAGGTCTGTTTCTGTGTCAACTATAGAAAAGTTAAACAATTGAGTGGGTCTTAGACAAAAATTCGCTAGGGTCTAATGGTCTCATTGCTAGCCGTATCGACCTCTGGCTTTAATCGTTTTTTGATTTGTTTAAGTTCGTTGGTGAAGTCAACTGTCTAAATTAACATGGTATTCTACATTTTCGTGCTACAGTACCAAATGTGTGATGGTAATAGCTTACAGGGAGCCCTTGACTTAGAACTGAACTTAATTTAACAATTGTTTTTGGAAATTAATACACTAGTTTGGGAATCACAAACAATAATTAAAAAAGCACATACTATTTATTAATTTTATTAACTAAGGAAAATTATGGGTAGTTATTGCACGCGATTGAAAAGTAAAAGTGAATTTCTATTTTTAATTACCTTTGCCGCCCATCAAAAATGGCAAAGAAAATCCATTGAAGTGAATTTGATTTTCGATTTCGAATTGATTGAATTAATCGTATGGTGCGAGAACATGATTAAGTTTTAGCAAGGTTCACAGATGGTTCATGTCATGAGGACAAGTAATCGTGTGTTATTTTATGTTTGTACAGATTAATTATTTAGGATTTAAATATATTAACCTCTACACGTCTCTGAATATCTAAATATATTTCTCTTGTCTTACGACATTCAATGTAAACTCTCACACAATGTGAATAAGTACCATATATATACCATATATACCAACTAGAATTGGGATTCAAACTAACATTTTCTTAAGAAATTTATAGACTTTGATTTTAAAATTATCAGAGAAAAAAAACCTAGCAGGTAAGGAATTCGAAAGATGTGAAACTTTGTTAAAAAAACAGTGAGATTTTGTTAACTACACAGTTTGTTATTTGAACTACTAAATGATGGGCCGCTACTGCAGCTCTGAAAAAAACAAAAAAAACTGTCTAATTTGCCGCGTTTTATATCTGAAATTATCTGTAATACGTTATTACCCTAGAACCTTAATATTAATCGCTGGCCACCATTTATTGGTGCTATTACACACAAATTAAAGTCAGTTGTTATAGCATCAACGTTTCATCTGAAAAGTTGATGATAGCAATTATTATTTTTGACTGTAGATGGCGAAAAAATCAAAAACTGCTAGAAAATAATAATCGTTTTCCGAAGTAATAATAATTTTTAAACAACAAGTTTTAAAAAAACATTAATTATTTAGTATTAATTGTGATGTAGCCGAATAACTACCAAAACTAAATATATTTAAAGTTTAATAAAAAATACTTTATTTAAAAGTAAAAACAATATACATTTTATTTAATTAGAAATTAGTTTAAAATAAACTACAAATGGATGAGAGAGGCGGATTAATAATAATGGATAAAAATAAATGTCATTCTTTGACGGCTCTACTATAGTAGTATTGCCCGATATGGAAATGAGTACGTTTAATACGTTACAATACCTTCCTCTCAATTTTATGAGCGCTTTAAGAAGCATAAAATTTAAATTATATAAAAATTTTGAATCTAATATAAATTAGCAATCTTAATAAAAATGGAAGGATTTGACATTTCGTTAAAAATTGCGGTTTACAAATTGAGCAAACATAAATAAAATTATGTCATAAAAATATATCCCTTTTGTTTCTCTTTTACAGATCTAGTCTATTCGGAGGTCTTCTTGCTCTTGAAGATCTTCGTAGACCATTCGTGTCTTCATCTAAAGTTGCTGTTACTGGAATTACTTCTTCATTTATTGAATCGTCATTTGTATTGGAAGTAGTAACAGGAACTTGATCCTCAATGATTTCATTTTCACTGTCGTCTTCAACATCGGGTAGTATGGACTCATTTGGGTTTAAAGAACTATGCTCATCATTGTTTGAATCTGGGTTGTTTAATTTAATAAGTTGATTCAGATGTCTTTTCCATCTTAATCCATTGTCCATTTTAATCGAAAATAAACTTCTGCCTAAATGTCTTATAATTGTACCATAAGCCCAAGCTTTTTTATATTTGTTTCGATAATCACGTGCCATAACTCTATCACCCACCCGAATAAATTTTGTCTTCGCATGTTGATCGTAATAAAATTTTTGTTTGTCATAACTTGTTGTTTCCATAGGAGTCGGCAATAATTTATTATATCTCATTTTACTGACTCGATTAAATATTCGTTTAAACGGTGTCTCCTGTGTAGTTCCATGAATTGATCTGCGGTAATAATACAAAAATCTGCTAATAATAGTATCAACCTGTATCGATCTATTTCTGGTATCTTCCAAAGCCTTTTTAATTCCTTGCTTTACGATTTTCACTGCGTTTTCAGCCGCTCCATTAGATGCTGGTGAAAAAGGTGCTGTCAGCATGTGATTAATACCATTTAGTCGACAAAACTTCTTAAAATCTGCTGAAGTAAATTGTCCGCCGTTATCCGAAACAATTACATCTGGAGTATCGTATCTTGCAAAACACTCTCTGAGACGTTCAATCGTTTTTTCAGAAGAACAATTATTATGCATATTAAATACTTCAATCCACTTTGAATAAGAATCGATTAATATCAAATACATATTTCCTTTAACGGGACCAAAAAAATCTATATGTACTCTTTGAAAAGAACTGCTAGATGGAGACCAAGGTGTTAAATAAGCTTTTTCTTCTTCTTTACGATTACTTAAACAGGCATCGCATCTATTTGACATTGTTTCAATCTCACTATCCAACTTAGGCCACCAAAAATAACTTCTGGCCAATGATTTCATTTTAGCCATGCCAATATGTGTAGTGTGTAAATCCTTTAATAGGCTATTCCGCAATTTAACAGGAATTAATATTCGATAGCCCCACATAACTACATCTTGTTCCACACTTAACTCATTTTTCCGTTGAAAATATGGCTTCATTTCGTCGTCAGTGCAATTATCTGGCCAACCAAATCTGATATAATTTATTATTTTACTTAAAATAATATCTTTTCTTGACTCAATCTTGATTTTCTTGAAGTCAACGAGTTCATCCAATTCTAAGTTTACAAAATTCAAATATGATACATCTTCCCCTTTAGAATTCTCCTCGCACTCGTTCTCGATCGGTAAACGCGATAAGCAATCAGCACTTGTATTGTTTTCTCCTTTAATATATTCAATTTTGTAGTCGAAAGATGATAAATATAGTCCCCATCTCTGCAATCTACCTGCAGCCATCTCTGGTATTCCCCGTTTTGGACCAAAAATATTTGTTAGTGGCTTGTGATCCGTTAATAACGTGAATTGTCTGCCAAGCAAATATGAAGAAAACTTTTTAACTGCAAAATAAATAGCTAATGCCTCTTTATCGATCATACTGTAGTTACGTTCCGATTTAGATAGTGTGCGTGACGCATATGCAATAGGTTTCTCGTCACCGTTTGGGAAAACGTGTAATAAAACGGCTCCAACACCATACATAGAAGCATCGGTAATCAATTTAATTGGTAATGAAAGATCATAATGCACTAAAAAATCTGGTGTTGTTAAGATTTTCTTCACTTTATCGAATGCATCTTGACATTTGCTATTCCAAATAATTTCTTCTTTAACATTATACTTAACTTTGTATAATGGATGAAGTAATGTCGATAAATTAGGAATAAATTTTCCATAATAATTTATCATTCCTGTGAAGGATCTTAACTGTTTGGCTGTTTTCGGAACTGGTGCCTCAATAATCGATTTAATTTTATCGTTGTCTTTGTGAAGTCCTTTTGCATCAATGTAATATCCTAAATATTTAACTTGATCTTGAAAGAATTTACATTTCTCCTTCTTTAATGTAAGGCCTGCTTCACTTAACTTTGTAAAAACTGCTGTTAAATTTTCAATGTGATCATCATCTGTTTTTCCGGTCACTAAAATATCATCCAGAAGTACGCTAACACCCTGACAACCTTGTAGAATTTGTTCCATAATTTTTTGAAAAATAGAGCATGCTGGTTTAATGCCGTAGGGAAGTCGATTAATAGCAAAAACTCCTTTCGGTGTACTCCAAGCTAATAACGATTTTGAATCTTCCTCAAGCTCTATCTGATTATAAGCTGAGCTTAAATCTAATTTGGAAAATTTTTTACCACCTTGTAAAGTTGCGAACAGGTCATCTATTATTGGTAAAGGGTATTGTACATCTTTTAAAAATGGATTAACCGTCAAACGGTAATCGGCGCAAACACGTATTGTTCCATCTTTTTTTAAAACAGGAACTAATGGTGTGCCCCAATCGCTGTGATCAATTTGAGTTATGATTCCCAATTTCTCCAATTTATTTAATTCAGTTTCTACTTTATCTTTAAATGCGTGAGGTACAGGACGCGGTTTTAAGAATACCGGTGTTACAATATCGTTGAGATCTAATTTAACCTTCCCAAATCTATAACATCCAATTTGATCCGAAAATAAATGTTTAAATTTATCGAATAATGTTGCCACACCTTTATTTACGTCAATAACATGAATATCTTTCATTAAAATTCTGATGTAAATTCAGTTTGTGAAATAAATCGCGACCCAATAATGGACGCCCGCCGTCTTGTATCACGAAAATGTTGTTTACAGAAGAGTTGCCATTGAATTTAATTTTTGCAGCAAAATGTCCGACATTTTTAATTTCTTGTCCATTATAACTTTGAAATTTATTTCCAGAAAAATCTAATTTCAAATCAGAAAAATTATCACGAAAAAAATTATCAGAAATTGCCGTTATAGGCGAACCTGTGTCTATTTCCATTTTAACTAATTGATCATTAATGAAAATATCAACCAAAAATGGTTCCAAATAATTTTCTGATTCAATGTTATAAAAATCTAGATAATTATGTTTATGATTTTTAAAATTTTTCGATTTATTAAAATTTTTTTCCATATTAGATTTCTGAATTTCACCTTTATGAGAATTATTTTTACATACAGCCTCCACATGTCCCCTTATATTACACCTTTGGCATTTAAATTTTCTAAATTTGCAATAAGAAAAATTATGGTTTGGCTTACCGCATGCGTAGCAGACTGCTCCATGTTGTTGTGTAGTCTTACTTGATGTTGATGACGAAGGCTGGTATTTAATTTTATTAACTTCAGTAACCTCACTTTTTGCTCTTAAACTGGTTTCTTTGTTAATTGCCGCCTTAAAAATGTCATTTACAGTTTTATCCACACCCAATTCAATAACTGCATCTTTAATTTTTCCTGGGACAAGGCCTGTAACAAATTTATCAATTAAAACATAATTTAAATAATTCTCAAATTTGCAATTTGTCGCAAGTTTTTTTAATCTGGACATAAATTCTGACACATTTTCTGTACTTCCTTGTTTAGCTTCATAAAATTTAGTTCTCTCTCGAAAAGTTGAAAATCTTTCACCATAAAAATTTTTCAATAACTCACACAAATCCTTAAAATTCTTTGTCGATGGCAAATCAGGGAAACACAAATTTCTTAAATTGACGTACACCTCTTCCGAAATAATTGTTAACAAAATGCTGGCTTTTTTCTTTTCATCGATAATACCAATCGCAATAAAATGTTGTAACAATCTTTCTTCAAAAATGGTAAAGTTATCATTTTGTGAAAATTCTGGTAACTTTCCACTAAAAATTGATGTTGTAGCGTCTTTTGTATCCGTCATGTTGAAAAAAAATAATCACATGAAAAATGAAATGCTGAATTTTGGCTCCAAAAAAATGATAAAAAAAAATTATCTCTGCCGTAGAATCGTTGACAAAAATGTGAAAATTTTCTTTTAAAGTTGTTTATCCTAGCCGCCAAGTTTTTTATGAAGAAAAATGAAGTCTTCTTTTATTTTTATTTATCCTCGCCGCCAGTTTTGTGATGTAGCCGAATAACTACCAAAACTAAATATATTTAAAGTTTAATAAAAAATACTTTATTTAAAAGTAAAAACAATATACATTTTATTTAATTAGAAATTAGTTTAAAATAAACTACAAATGGATGAGAGAGGCGGATTAATAATAATGGATAAAAATAAATGTCATTCTTTGACGGCTCTACTATAGTAGTATTGCCCGATATGGAAATGAGTACGTTTAATACGTTACATTAATTATATAATCGATTATATCTAAATTATTGGTATATAAAATGTAAATATAAGTAAATAATTTGAATTTTTTCAATTCAAAGGTATTGTTGGAAATTAATCATAAAAAACTCTGTTTTTCTCTTTTACGTGTTTCGGTTGGGATTCGAACTCATAACCTCATCAATGCCAGAATGAGTTAAAATCCTTTGGTAGACACGCTATCGACTTCGCCACCAATGCGATGATATTTTGAAGTTGAAACTTCATCATCACTCTAATTACTTATGTTGAATTCTCAACTGTCATTAGACTCCTATTTATCGGGGATTTTATATTTTATGGGGATATTTTTGGGGATTTTTACATTAAAGAAAATTATATAGAAAATACAGTACTATTGTGTGAATTGAATACATAAAATACAGTACTAATGTGTAATATTTCTATTATAGTCAGCATTCTAAGTCACGAGTGTATAGTAAATAAATTATATTATACGTAAAAGTAAATGAAACGATAAAATGGCGACCATAAAAAGTAAATATTTAAATTAATTTTATTATATTGGAGATTTTTGAGATCTATTAAACTCAAGTAAGTAAGGAAGTACATAATTGGAATTTTTTTAATTTGCAGATGGAAACATCTGACAATTTTCTAGTAATTAATTGGTAAACCAAATAATTTTTCAATAAGTCAGTTGCTATCAAGCTGGGTTTTAACATGCGAACTGTGGACTGTTGAATTTTGTTATTAAAAAATCAAAAATAAGAATATTGTGGTGAATATAAAATTCCCCTCTCTGATTGGTAAATAATAAATTTCACATTCCACAGTTCGCATGTTGAAGCTGGGTTTTAACATGCGAACTGTGGACTGTGAAATTTTTTATTAACCAATCAGAGAAGAGAATTTTATATACACCACAAAACTCTTATTTTTGATTGGTTATAATAACACCGTCCAAAGTACACAGTTCGCAAGTCTAAACCTACTGCAAAGTTGATTATGGGAACTGAATTTAATTTGTGTGTGTAACACGTGTGTACGCACCAAAAGTTTTTGCAATATGTTTTTACAATTGATTTAAGTTTTTGTAAAAAAATATTTGATATTGTTACGGTTATAGCAAAATCATAACAAAACACAACAGCAAATTAGTGAGAAAAAAAAATAATCGTAAAAACAGTTAATAATAACAGCATATAAAGCAATAAGACACCCCAAGTCGCTGACACCCACTGGAATAACTTACAAATAACACAAAACGCAGCCTTGCGTACAGCAACCGGATGTCATTTGATGGCCCACCGAGATCACCTACACGTGGAATGTAACATATTGCCGGTCCGTGAACATAACGAAATGCTTACCAAACAATATCTTTGGGCCTGTCATAAAGAGCAACATCCCTGCAATGACACCTTATTCATGACTACACCACCTAGGACTGCGAAATGCTTCCTACAAGATGTTAAAAACAATCAGGTCATCGGTAACATCGACGAGCCTACGTATAAGAGCGGCTTAAAAAATATACTCACCTGTTGAAGACACAATAAGGAACTACGCCTCGAATCGAGTTCTTAATAGCAAGCCACCACAAATCACTGCCAAAGAGGTAAAACTGCCATACAGCACCAGAACCATCCTGGCGCAGTTAAAATCTGGTTGGTAACGCATCTTAAATAACTACATGAGTAGAATTGACCAGGAAATTGTTGACAAGTGTCCCATATGTGAGGGCACGCCACACGATGGTAACCACCTTTTCAATTTCCAGAGAAACCAACCGACCTGGCGAAAGAAGATCTGTGGTACCGCCAAAGTGCAGTAGCAGAATTCCTGAATCTGGACTTGGAGCCGGAAGAGTAGCACCACATCTCGTCGCTACAACAACAACAACAGATTAATGAAATGAATAGTATTTTTGTTGTATTCTTAGAACTTGGGTCAACATGAAATAAATGATTTTATGTATCAAATCAACATAACGTAAAATAATCGACTATTCTAATATTTTCTCAAGGTTTCTAAAAAGTGACCACGAATATTCGAAAATTATGCAGAATCGTATATAAGGAGTTCTTGCAAAATTGAAAATAGAGATAGTTTTATTTTAGATGTGCGATGAAATAAAGTAAAAATTAATTGTGAACGAAACTTTGTATCGTACGTATAAAATCGTGTAAATAGAAGTTATTTTTAAATCAGTTTTAATAAATAAAGTTTTAAGTGTTATTGGGTGGAAATATTTTGTGTATTATTTTGAAGGTTGTGTTACTGGAAACAGGAAATTTATACAATCAACCATTGGAGTTTCTGAAGCTGTTGAAAGAATATTCTAGTTAGTAATATTCTTTACTGTATTGTTTTCCTGTTGTTGTGGAACAATTAAGGCGTTAAAATTAAATACTTAATAAAACCTGGTGTGTTTGCCTTCTAATCAGTGATCGAGCTCAGAAGGAGATTGGAAATTGCATTTATCGAATTGTGAGTTAGGCCAATTCGAAGTGAGGTTCGAAAAACGTAACAATATAATCATATTTTTGCGTACGCATAAGAACCAACAAATTGGAATGTTTTTGACGTCATCTTTCAATTTTAAGCATAAACTAATTAAATTTTGTGTTTTATTCTTTCTTCTCATGAAAATTTTAAATTCGATGTAAATTTCGTTTTCACTTTTTTCGAAATATGTATATAGTTATTAGTTCAAAACATAGACGTCGCAATAAATAAAATACCAACATTATAAAATAAAAATTATCCGAAATTCTTTGAGGTTCTTAAAATTTTCTGTCACTCGCGTGAAGGATATATTAAAAATTAATTTTAAGGTAAAAAAATCATTAAGAATTCAAGTAATCAGTGTTATAAAATCAAAATTATATCCAATAAATAAAACATCATTTAATGAATGATAGTTTAAATATTATTTTGTTTAATACGAAAAATATATTTGGAATGAATTTTATCAAAATTAATTCTATGACGGGTGGATCAATATTTTTGTGCAAATATGTTCTATTTTATAATACATAACTAAACTGAAAAACTTGTGTAATTAAAAAAATGCTAATGTATTATATTATTGTTCATGAAAATTATGTTATAGATTCTGTCTGTAGGTTATGTTATTAATAAAATAACTGAAATTTTCACCACAAATTATCAGTATATTTAATGAATTATAGAAACTAGTTCTGGAAACTACTTCTACGTTTTTTTATGTTTTCTTTTTCTACTAGTGGATATTCTTTAAATAACGACCTCCAAATTTTATGTTGGTTATTGTATGATTCTATTTTTATTTGCAGAAATAAAATATTTACAAAATGCCTGAATTAACAGAATTAAAAACAGACGATGTTGTAACATTAACACCAGAAGTTGAACCAACTGCAGATGATGATGCTGCTAGTGATACTGAATCAGAAGATACCATTCCTGATTTAGAAGATGCCGGTAAAATTTAAATTTATTATAAATAGGAATATTTTTATCACTATACACACTAATTAGATAAAATTAATCACTTAACACATATATAGACTAAAAACATTTTTTTGACTCAGTTTTCTGGTCCTTAAAGAAACTACCTACCTAACAAACTAATTTTGTCGTTCTAGGAACAGGGTCAGTTCAACTGGAAACTGGTGCTACCGGGTTACCAATTGATATGGTTTCAAAAGCTAAACAATCACGTGGGGAAAAGAAAGCACGAAAAATTATGTCAAAACTGGGCCTTAAACCAATTCAGGGGGTCAATCGTGTCACAATCCGGAAGTCTAAAAATATTTTATTTGTCATTAATAATCCTGATGTCTACAAAAATCCTCACAGCGATACATATATAATCTTTGGTGAAGCTAAAATTGAAGATCTATCACAGCAAGCTCAAGTGGCAGCAGCAGAAAAATTCAAAGCTCCTGAGGCATCACCTGCTGCAGGGGATGCGACTGGTACAACTACAGTCGTTGCTCCAATTGCCGAAGAAGATGAAGAGGACGTTGATGACACTGGTGTTGATGATAAAGATATTGAACTTGTAATATCACAGGCAAACGTAACTAGACCTAGAGCTATTAGAGCGTTGAAAAATAACCAAAATGACATCGTTAACGCCATTATGGAGTTAACGATGTAAAACTATTACAGATAAAATTGTACATCTCAAAATATTTTTTAAAAACCAGTCGTTTAATTAAAAATATATCGTTTCATTTCCTTTTCCAAATTATATGTTTTATTTATATAACATGTATTTTCATTAAAACTAAAACTCATTTAAACAAGTCTTGACTTTTATGTATTTATAAATTATCACCATTGTAAACCCTCGTATACACGATGACAGTAAACTGTTGTGGTAGTAAGGTTATGACAATTCAACTCCCATGACATTGTGACAGTGCTGTACACGGCATTGGCTTGCTTTACAGTGTACACGGAAAATACTTGTTGAATTTTTGAGAAATTACTCAACGATCACATGATGACGTCACTGTTAATATCAACGCCATTTTGATAGTGCGACAGAACTGTCATGGCAGTATCTTCGTTTACACCATGACAAAAATCATGACCAATGTCGACATATGCTGGGTGCGAACTGACGAAATAATGACAGAACACAATTTTTGGTGAAGGTGAAATTTATAAAAACAAAATTTTGACATTAGGTGAAAAACTTCGTAATATTTATGTTTGCTGGTAATAAATATATATAACATATATACTAATGTAAATATTACTTTAGCACTTAAAAAAACTTCTGTAATAAATTATTGTTCCTCCTGAAATAATTTGTTATGCCTACTGTCACAATTTGATGATGCTAAAAAGCTATACCAAATTTTGACGTTTCGTTATGGTGAATATAAATTCCAAAAAACAAAATTTTGACAGTTAATATTTGTCATCTGTCATTATTTCGTCAGTTCGCACACAGCAAAATATTGTATTATTTTATGATCCAACCCAACCGTTATTTTGGTTTTAATATAAATTTCTGTTTTTATTTAAATAAAATTAAATTTTTATTTAAATAAAATTTTTGGTTGTTCCTTGGAAAATTATCTTGACATTAGAATGCTAACTTTACTGCATAAAATTATTAATAACCAGAAACCTAAGTATCTGTTTGATAAACTGATCTTTGCACAATCGACCAGAACACAAAACCTAATTTTGCAAAGAGCTAATTCAAATTATATGGAAAGTTCATTTCTAAGAAGAGGTGCTAGAGTATGGAACTCTATTCCAACTAATACGAGGAATATAGCACGAGGGGATAGGTTTAAGGCAGAGTGTATGAGCTATCTGAATGATCACTAACTGTTGGTGTGTGTTATTGATTATTTTTTAGATTTAATTGCATTTTTCTCTTTTTTTGTTTGTATAAATGGTATTGATATTGATGTTACTATTATATAGTTTTAATTTTATAATTTTATAATGTTAAGTTTGTTGAATTTCTTTTGTGAAGAAGTTTTTTCTTTTTTGTTGATTTTTGCTAAAGCGTGATGTAAGTTTTATATGCCATTAATTGTAACTTGCTTTTCGATACAATGCAGTTTATTTAACTGCATCAAAACGACCCTGTTGTTGTGCTGTATCGATCAAATGAATGAATAAATAAATAAATAAATAATAAAATAACCTCCAAAAACTGATGTGATGACACTCAAACTCAGCAAATGCTGAAGTCAGTAAAAAAAAAATACGTCCAATCCACCCTGTGTAAATAAGATAAAATCTTGACAGTTTCTAAAGTTTGACATAAAAAAATTATGAAAAACTAGTTTCAGTTTAGTTTTGATAACGAAAAGTGTAAACATTACATTTTATAATTTTAATTAAAAGTTGATAAAATCCTAAACAACAGCTTACAGTAAAATTATAAGAGTAAAAAAAATTAAGTGATTTAGTATTTTTCTTAACCTTTACATTTAATTTCAATATACATTTGAAAGATTGAAATAAATGATTATAACAAATATAATAAATCGAACTTTTAGAGGTAAATTAAAATTTAAGTATTTATTTATTGAATATTTAAACATGCTTTTGCTAATATTCGCCAATTTATATATGCGTCACAACATTTAATATCTTATTTTAAGATAAAAGAAAACTAACGGTGTATTGAACCTTATTATATTATATATACATTCGAAACAATAGCTTATGTTACTAAAAATCAAATTATCTTATATTTTTCCTTATTTAATCTCATATTAAAATAATTATGACAATGTTTATACGTACACGTGCTTAAGGATCTAGCGTTAATGCAAAACCCATTCGACATCAAAAATAGCATAAGGGACTCTAGGTGGTAAACCATACAAAAGTGATATTTCAATTCGCAACAAGGTATCTGAACTTTCTTTAATAAAATAACAACAAACTAAAATTTAAGCAAATTGAAATCGTTATCAATTTTCTTATCACATGCGATGCTGCTTAATCAAATATTTTAAGTTGATTGTAAAACTCACATAACTAACGTATCACAATTGTTAAACATCTTGTGAATAGATTAGGTTCGAGTAATTTCTAACAAATCTTTTACTGCAAATTAAACGAAATATTCCATATCTTGTTTTTTGCCAAAATTTCCATAAAGAGGCTTGGTTGTTTTGAAAATAAGATGTGAAGTCCAACAACAAAAAAAAAAATAAATAATTTACTCAAATTATTTAATAAAAGAATTACATAAACAAAATGATAAAATTATAAAAATTTGCTTGTGCTAAATCAGTATAATTTATAATAATAGTAAGTTTTGATGTGTAGATTCTAATGTACAACAAAATTTTTCATAATTCATCTGGTATACGAATAATTGATTAATAAATAAAAAAAGCAGGCTTAGATAAGCTTTTGTCACCCTGGGGTTATTGAAGTTTTATTTTATTGGTTTTTGGTGAATTCATGTACTGCAACCAAAACGATCTATTGGGGTACAATACCTGCTTACTTTCTGATGGTCAAATTAGATCACTTCTTCCAACTCTGCCAATGATCGAAATTTCGAGGGAATGAACAGCGTGGAATGTAAGCATTTTATTCGCATCAATACTGAGTACCCATCCAGATGGCTCATTCTCTTTTGGATCAAAGAACACCTATTTGGTTGTTTCTATGCAACTATTAGTACATTACCGCTCCCTTTTGACTAAACAATTCAATTCGATTGGTTTAGACCTGTAGCATTATTCCTGCTGTTGGACCGTTCCTTTATAATTTCATCCCTCATCCTTGGGTGATTAGATTTTGTAACTATTCCAAAAAAGGGATCTGGGTCGACAGAAGGTGTTACTGTAAGAATTTATGCTATTCAAATTAATGCACTCTTTCAATGCATGGCCAAAAAACTATCCTTATTATTATTGTATAGCTTATTTAGCTTTTCCGCGCCTTAATGTATGCTTGACTGTGCGACAAGATGAAAATCTATTTTCGATCATTTCTTCTGAAGTTGAAGTGTGCGTTGATTCAAAATATTTAGGAGATTAAACAAATTTAGGATTATGTTCGTTTGGAAACCGGCATTGAACTATAATTGTAAAAAAAGAAGTTTCAGAAAGGCAAACCTTTAATACACTGAGAAAAAAATTAAAGTAATGACAACCGCATCTCAAAGTTTATTATTCAAACAAAGAAAAAATATGTACTTGCAAACAATTTCACCGTGATTAGGACAACTACACAGTAACATTATCCTTACTACAGAATGAGTTTTATATGATTTATAATGTGTTACATTCAGTATGTACATATGAAGTATTAATATCAATAGAGAAGTATCAATAAAGTTAATAATTATTTCCATGAAAAAATTTTCTTTATTATGAATTTTTCATTTCAAAATTGAAGTATTTGAAATTAAATTAATTTTCACATAAACGGAGTCGGTGCCAAAATTAAGCGGCTCCGACTCCAAGTTTTAAAATTTTAAATCCGACTCCGGTTTACATAGAAAATATTCTAATTTCATTTCGAAACCAAAATTTCATTTGGGCAGCGATGTATATCAAACATAACTCTTTGTTAAAGTACAAGTATTTTTTTTATCTCGGTTTAGAAATTCATTACAAAACTAACACGAAACATCAATACGTTGAAGAGAAATTAGAACAGATCATAAATTAACATATTTTAGTGAAAAGATGATACACTCAGCAATCTGCTCAAAAACCTCTCCATTTAGCGTTTCCAGAAAATATTACAAAATCACAAATTCATATTTCTTTCAAAATTCCAAAAATATTGTAAAAATTAAATATTAGAGTCTGGAACAATTCAAAAATTACCGACAGTTCACTAGAGAGTGCGCGATTGCGAGGTAGATCATGACTACAAGGCAACACTGACGTAATAATGAATAGTAATACTAATAAAATAATTTATAATTCTGTTCTATGCGTAGAAGAAAAAAAATAAACTATATACAGAAGAAAATAAAAACAAAAAAAACAGAATATAATTTTCCAATAGAAGTCGGAGTCGACTAATTTTTTGATTATTTTTCCGACTCCAACTCCAGTTACTAGAAAATTTGTCCCAACTCCGACCCCGCAGCCCTGGTTGAGACAACTGCATTTCAATTGGAAATAGAATATGTTTTTTAGTGTGCAACTGTGTTAAGGGCATCACCATGTACCTCAAATTTTGAAAGTGTTTATATGGAATACACTCATGAAAGTAAGCGCATACACCTTGATAAAGTTTAAAAGGTGATTCATGCCTATATTTGGGGTTTAATGTTTCGTTTTGGCGACTGTTTTAAGAAAATTGTGTTTCTGTAAGAAAAAGAATATGTAGTTTGTCGTGCTGGAGATGACGTTGTACCGCGTACAAATATTTTGAATCAAAAGTGCAATGTTGTTTTTGCATAATGTGATCAGATTTTTCAGGAAGCATTGACCCACGACCCAGTCGATGAAGCAAATGTTTCCACTTACGCTAGACATGAAAACGGGTTTACGGTGTATAATAGCGGAAAAGACCCCCGACATATAGTTTGAGCACCTCCGTTAAGCCAGACCCTTGTCCCGTATCACTACGCCGAACCCTATGACTCCGGAGGGTTAACCTACCTGGGTATTCCCTGATAATTTTAATCCTTATAATTTTAAAACCAACGTTAATGATTTCCTCCGAGAATTCTAATTCAGAAGGCTTATCCTTATTATTTTCGGATATTCCGAGTTGTTAATTTTGAATTGACCTTTAGTTTTTGACAATCTACTGTTTTCAACAAATACAGTTAAGATTGTTCAACATTTCGGGCGTTTATCCTAGCTGTTTAAAATTGGCTAAAGTTGTCCCTGTTTATAAGAGAGGAGACAAATCTATTGTTACGATTACAAAAAAATCTAGACGATTACGGTCACTTCCAGGAAAAACAAATTAATGAAATGAATAGTGTTGTTGTTGTATTTCGTAGAACTTTTGTCGACAATGAATAAAATTGAATGATTTTATGAATCAAATCAGCATAACGTAAATTAATCGAATATTCTACTATTTTCTCAAGGTTTCTAGAAAGTGACCTCGAATTGTCTAGAATTAAGCGGAGTAGCATATAAGCAATTGCCTGTTGTAAAATAAGATTAGTTCTGTTTCAAACCTGCGATAGTAAAGTTAAAATTATAAAAGTGATTTTTAAATTAGTTATTGTGAATAAAGTTATAACTGTTATTGAGTAGAAATAATTTGTGTATTATTTTGAACGTTGTGTTACTGGAAATTTCTACAATAAACCGTTGGAGTTTCTGAAGCTGTTGGAAGAATATTCTAGTTAGGAATATTGTTCGCTGTATTGTTTTCCTGTTATTGTGGAACAATTAAGGAGTTGAATACTTAATAAAACCTGGTGATTGTGCTTACTAATCAGTGATCGAACTCGGAAGAGATTGTGAATTACGTTTATCGAATTGAGAGTAAGGCCAATTCGAAGTAAGGTTGGGAAAAACGTAACACTATCATTAATAATTACACACCGATCTCTACATTATCGGTGTTTGACAAGATATTTGAAAAGGTAATATTTTCTCGATTGGTTGTCTTTTTGGACAAACATGATTTCTTCTACTCCATGTAATATAGGTTTAGAAAGAGAGCAGGAACAGAGGTAGCTCTAATTGAAATGGCCGATAAGATTTATACTGCTTTTGATAACAAGATGTCTGTAATAGGAATCTTCTTAGACCTACAGACGGCATTCGACTGCATTGATCATGATTTATTCCTTGACAAACTGTACTGTTATGGAATTAGAGGTCTTGTTTCGATTTGATTAAAAGTTATCTATTAGACAGAAAACAGTTTGTTATGGGTAAGGAAGCGTAGGAAGCGAAATTTTGAATACCAAGTGTGGCGTTCCGCAAGGAGGTAGTGTTTTAGGACCTTTGCTATTTCTTATTTTCATCAACGACATATGTCAAGGTTACCGTTAAATGGTGAACTTAGAATATTTGCTGATGACACAGCTTTGTTCTATAAAACTTCTGCATCTGCCTGATGCTATGATGATATGAAACACGATCTTACTATGCTATTAGAATACTTTAAATCCAATTTAATTTCCCTTAACGTATCTAAAACTAAATTTATGGTGTTTCACTATCCATATAAGACCATAATTTCCTTACCAACTTTTAAAGTTCCTGACATTGTGATTGAACAAGTTAACTCATTTAAATACTTAAGCGCAACTATTGATGAACATATGTTGTGGCAGGACCATATTACCGTTGTCAGTAACAATATTGCACAGATTGTAGGCTTAATCAGAAAATTATCCTTTTCGTTCCAACCTTTGTTTTACTTAACATTTGTTATGCATTTGTTCACTCCCGAATTAGTTATCGTCTTATTGTTTATGGCACTGCTACCGCAGCTAGGATGAAGAAAGTACAAACATTACAAAACAATGGTTTGAAGGTTATATTTAGGTTACCACACTTACTCTCTACTAAGTCATTATATACTTTTGTAAATCATTCAATTCTACCAGTTAACGATTTACACAAATTACAGTTAACTTTATATAAGTATAAAAACCTTAATGTATCGTCGACGCTGTCGAACCTAAAATTTACTTGTATGCATCATGGTTATGTTACAAAACAGAAAACAGTTTCTTATGGGTAAGGATGTACGAAGCGAAATACCAAGTGTGGCGTTCCCCAAGGTAGGTTATGTCACAAGAAATTATAATATGTTTAAATATCATCATATTCGAACTGAATTTGGAATGAAAGCAGTAACATTCATGGGTCCGTTTATTTACAATACAATCCCCGATGACATTAAGAAATCCGAAACCTTAGACAAGTTCAAATACAATCTGAGAGAATATTTTAAGAATATAGTTGAATCAATTTTTGACTAGTTTTATATTGATTTGTATAATAATTTATTGTTTTTTTTTCTTGGTTTTGTTATATATACTTATATTTCTGTATATATCGCTAATTGTTTATATGTTTTTATTATATTAAATATTTTCCTATTTGGAAAATCTGACTATCCTTCAAGGGATAATTAATCCACGTCAGATTTTCTTATTTCTTATTTTGAGAATAAATAAATAAATAAATAAAATAAAATATACGCATGGAAAGATCAGTTTTTGTTGGTTTGTAAATTGTTTGTTAATTTTTTATCTACCGGTGTGACAATCCCGTGTATTCCACTCTCTGCTATTGACATACGAGTTAACGTGATATATCGCATATTTCTAGCAATAGCAGTGGCCAATTATCACTGGTAAGGTGATTTTACGTGTGCTGGCGAAAAAACTCTTAAATCAAGGGTCGCACTCTCAATTTAGTTATGGAGTACTTATTTTAGATGCCCTTATGTTTCTTAAGAACTTATTATCTATTATTTTAGTATCCACAAGGAAATCAAATAATAGATAAAGTAGATTAATTTGTACTACATCGTTCATTTCTTAATAAAAATCTCCTTTCATCAAATTATGTACTTAATCTATTGTATTCTTTTTTCTTGACTCAAATTAAATATTTTTTTTTTAAAGGCGTTCATGCTCCATGTAGGGGAGCGTTGCCAGGCTTAGCAGCTTTGAATATTCACCACGGTCATTCGCAACAGCGACATAATTCCATGGCAGCCGATTTTTTTAAGGTCGTTTATTACGTCAATCTCCCATTGTAGTCGTGGTCTACCTCGCGGTCGCCCACTCCCTGGGGCACTAACGTACATTTTTCTAATCATTCCAGACTGTGATTCGGCTCGTAGAACATGCCCAAACCAAGCAATCCTATTAGAACGAATACAACCTATTATATCAGGACCCTCAAGAAGGTCTCTGATCTCAAAGTTATACCGGGTTCTATACTCTCCATCGTCTCCATAGTAGGATCTTACGCTCAAATACAGATAAATGCGATTCGTCATTTTGAGTAAGGGTCCACGTTTGTGACCCATACATCACAACCGGTCTAATAAATGTCTTGTATAACTTGACCTTGGTGTTAGTTGATACATACGGTGATTCAAGGAGAGGTTTAATTGAGTAGAAAGTTCGATTACCTGCAGCGATTCGAGCTTTTATATCTGTAAGTATGCTGTTGTTTGAGTCAAGCATTTAAAAGATTCAACTCCCTCAATTCGTTCATCGCCGCACATCAAATTTTTCTTCTCAGCCTCTCTTGAAACATTTATATGTTTGGTTTTACTGTAGTTAATATGAAGACCAATTTTTCTAGCACCACTCTCAAGCGACTTGAAAGTCTCATTCATAACAGCTTCACTTCGGCCAACGATGACAACATCATCAGCGTATGCGATCATCTGTACTGAGTTTATTGACAAGATATTGTTGTTAGTCGGTAGTTTCTTTTAACGGCACACATATTGCAAGGCTAAATTAAAAAGTATAGGAGAGATAGCATCACCTTGTCTTAAACCGGAGTCGACTTTAAAAACTTTGATATTTCGTTCTCTACTGGAACCTTATTTTAGCACATACAAGAAAGTGAACACTTCCAATGTATGCACCTCTAAAGGATCGCACATCCAGAACACTCGAGAAGAAACGTGCTGTAACTAGCACGTGATCAATTTGATTTCGAGTGTTTCCATTCAGTGAAACCCAATTCTGTTTATGAATCGATCGATGCGGAAAGAAATTACTGGCAATTCTCAAATTATTTGATAATGCAAACTCAGTCATTCTCTCACGATTATCATTCGAATTCAAATGCAGACTGTTGGGGCCCACCACATTTCCATAAGAGATATCTCTTCCAACCTGTCCATTAAAGTCACCAAGAACCATAATGAAGTCGCGTGTTGGTGTTTGTTTCATAACCTCTTCCAGTTCTATGTAGAAAGTATCCTTCTCGTCGACGGTTTTAGCTTCAGTAGGTGCATGCACGGCAATAAGAGAAATATTGTTATATGTACCACGTACACGTAGGTACCAAATCCTCTCACTGACCGGGATGAATTTCATCACGGCTTCTTGTATGCGTGCACCAACAAGAAAGCCAGTTCCAAGTTCTCTCCGAGAAGGATGACCACTACAGTATAGAGAGTGACTATCCAAATCTTGTTTTCCTATTATTGGCTGTCTAATTTCTTGCAGAGCTATGATAGCTAGACTTATAAAAGCATCAGGAGCGCTCAGGCTGCGCACGTTCCGATTCGGTAGCTGATCTTTTTTCACGTCTAGGTAATATTCTGTTTTTGTCCGGGTCTGATATTCTTTTCCAATTTCCAAATTTAACAAATAATTTTTTCCGGGGTTAGGTTGTTAACCTTAGGCCCAACCCAAATTGTCGTGAATGGGTCCGTTCTGCATCTTAAGGTTACCAGAAACAACCTTTTTACACGTTTATATAGCGAGCCGCTTGATCCAATAAAGACGCCCGCTTCAAGCCGCCCCTAACATGGAGAACAGACGCTTCGTCGCATTGGTTTTAAGGCGCCAATTCGCCGTACCATCATTGGCTAAGCAGTTTTTACTCTGCTTGTCTCCGATACACCAACCTAATTCTGTCAGCATTACCCAGGCAGCACGGCGTGGACGCCGAATTTCGGATTTTCGCTACCCAAATTAAATATTATTGTTTGCAAACTTTGCATTGGCAAAATCTTATAAGAAATAAAATTATTGCATTTTGAAGTAAATAATTAATAAATATAAATTTAATACAAAACTCTGCAAGTAAATATAAACGGTCTTTTTCAAATTTGTTTTCAGGATATATTTATTCGCCCACTGTAATAACATGTTTGAAAAACAATAATGTCAACAAAAATTTATCAAAACACTTGTGTTCTGCAACATCATTTAAATTAAAAAAAGCTTTACTAATAAGTAAATTAACACGCTACGAATTTGAAAAATATCGCAATCCACAATTAAATGACCAAGAACTGGAAAACAAGATAAGAGAACGAGGAACAGACTATGAAGCTCTTATCTACTATCATAATCTTCATAAAAATTTTGAAAATAAAGTTGCCAAAAGTTTTTTGGAATTTGGAGTTGAGGTAGATGTTGTTAATCGGACATCAATTAGTAAAGCTAAAGTTAAATGGGCAGATATTTTAGTTCCTATTGGGGGTGATGGAACATTTTTATTAGCCGCTGGACGCGCTAGTTTCTTTTTTGCTGATTACAGAATACCTGTTGTTGGATTTAATTCCGATCCAAATCGTTCAGAGGGACGTTTAATGATACCACATCAATATTCAGTAGATGTTAAAGGAGCTATTAAACGGATATTAGCAGTAACGTAAAATTTGTTTTTATTATTGAATGAAATGTGATAAATTTAGTTCTTTTCAGGGTGATTTTCGATGGATGCAAAGAACCCGTATTCGTATAACACAATTGGGATCAAGCAAAAATTTTGCTCGTCCTGTTGATCTTCATGAAAGTACATACGAGCCAATACGAAATTCACATCCTGAACCACAATTCTTGAATGAAGCAGAACAAATTAAATACGAAGCAAGATGTAAACGTGTATTACCATATCTAGCTTTAAATGAAGTATTTATTGGGGAAACATTATCGGCTCGTGTTTCCAATTTACAGTTAATAGTTGGTGATTCAGATCGTATGTTTAAAACAAAATGCTCTGGACTTTGTGTGAGCACAGGCACAGGATCTACCTCGTGGTTAACAAGGTTAGTTTATATTTTTTAATAATTAAAAATCAACACCGATATTAACAAATCCGATTTTTTGGACTGCTGGAGGATTTAAAGCATTCAATCAATTTCCCTTTTTTATTTTCACTTTGAAGATTTAATTCTATTTAAAACTATCATTGAATTCCAACATAACCAAGCAAACACCTGCGGACTTTGCTTAACAAAGATGGTAAAAAATAGAGGAGATGGTAAATAATAGCATGGAGTATTCGTTTAACATTTGTTGCATTGATATCAATGTGAACCTATGGTAGACTAGTATCGCTGTGGCGAAGAACAATAAAAACCCCTAGAAGACTGTGATTGTTGTTTGAATTGAAATGAAGCTGTTATAAATGAGAATTTTCTCTGAAGATTGGTAAAAAGTTAGTCAAACAATAGTCAACAATAAATAAACTCGCCGTCAAACACTTTTACAAACAAGTTGAAAGAAAATATTACTTCCTTGACATCTTGCAAGTATCTTGCGTTATTGACAATTGCTTATTTTAAATCACTGTCGAAAGCTAAATTATAACATAAAGATAAGCGACAAATCATAACCATTTTAGTAGAAGTGGTAGGTTAGTTCGACAAAACCCCTTCATCGTCCATTATGGATTGACTCATTAATTTTAGATAAATTATTTATTTAAATAAATAATTTAGTTTAAAATATTTACTTATTTGAGATCCAATTTGCAATCCAATTTGCAGTGAATGTCAATTTCTTATATTCTCGAGGTGACGAAAAAGAAAACGTCCTGTAATTATATGATGGTGGATAACGCGATTTTTGGCTAAATTGCCGTCTTTAAATTCTTACGTAAATATTGGCAATCAATTTTTGCAAAATATTTTTCATTTATGGTAACCTTTCATTTATGGCTTATAAAACTATTTTCAGTATTAACCGTCTTTCAACCGAATGTGTCGAAGATCTTTTAAAAATAATAAAATCCGAAACAAAATCAGTTGAAAAACTGGATCCAAAATTAATTGCAGATAAATATAATAAACAATTAGTTTTTTCACCAAGTAAGTGCTAAAAATAATATTTATATTAAATTATAATTAATAATAATTTTCCTTAGGTGATAGTAAATTATGTTATTCAATAAGAGAAGAAATATATATTGGTGTATGGCCTAATCCAAAAGGATTAGTTAGTCGTGATTATGCGAAAAGACTTTTTGTAAAATCAAGATGTATTGATGCAAGTAAGTTGTATATTTTATTTCTTTTATTGTAATAATTTATAAAAGAAAAATAATAATTTTTCATGAGGTTGTTCTACATTTTTATGGAAATTATATATTCTTATAAAATAATTTAAAATTTTGGCGTTACAATTCAAGTACATGGTATTTCATTATTACCGTTGTAATAAACCATTTCTTCACTGCGATTTACGGGATAAAGCATATCATAATAAATTAAAGCAGATAATAAAAACCAAGTATGTAACGATCCCATAAATATGACATGCCCTGCAAATTTAAGTAATGGTACCACAGTTGCAACAATTTGATATGTATTATACGTTATTGCTAAAGCATTCGCTAAATACATTGTAAGTAGTATAAAGTTCATAATTATACCAGGAAGAAGAAAATTTCTATAAAGTTCGCACTGTAATTAAAAATAAAAATCGTTTATGATGCGAATAAAACTCGATCTATTAAGCTAATATTTTCAAATTGTAAAAAACTTACCGGTTTTATTATTGGAAATAACATTATCACATTAAAAAATATCGAGACAAACATTAATTTCGAACCAAATATAGATGCTAATTTTGGAGATTGAATTACTAAGCCATACATTATTTCATACTCATTACCTAAAATTAAAAATTCGGTCAAAATCAAAATACAACATAACCCAACTTTTTACCTATTAATTTTAAATCGAAAGGCCATATTAATGTTTCCTTTGAAAATATTAAATACACCAATAAAATATTGTATAAAAGTAATCCAACTGTTTTAATCCGGTATTCATTAATTAATTTATTAATCATAGTTATTTTTCTAATTTCGTTTAAAGGTTTAGTTATAGACGGAAGTATTTCCTATCCTTTTAATGATGGAACCAAAGTTTTATTAGAAGTTCGTCCAGAAGACGCTTTGCTAACCATATCAATGGAATGAATTTAAAATAAAATCATGAACCCTATTATTGAACCTGATGTTTTTTTTATATAAAATTTATATTTTGTAACTATTTTATGTATATAGAAAAAATATAAAATATAATATTAAAGTTTAAAATTTAATTTATATATTTTATTTTTAAACGATGATTGAAATGCTAAAATTATTTAAAAAACCGAAGTAACTGTTAAACTGACATTTAACGATATGTTAACGTGATTAGATTTAAATTACAGAAAATATTACGTTTTAATAGAAACAAGATGGTAATTGAATAAAATTTTAAATTTTCTTCAATTTTTTATTTTTATTATTTTTAAATTTCTTTGCCGATATTTCAACATTTTTGAAACGTTCATCCGTTGTAATTAAATCTAAATTTTTTTCTTTACTTATTTGTTTTTCTTTTAATTTTTGTTTAAATAATTTTTTTCGTTCCTTTTGCTGTTGTTTTTTCTCTTTTTTAAATTTAGCTTCCATTTCATCTGGATCAAAGCCATCTTTAATCCAATTTATTCGACGATAATTTGTTTGTTTTTCAATAAAGTCTGTGTTGTCTAATTTTAACTCGGCTTCACGTTTCGATACGTTTACTTGTAGAAAGATTCGTTCCACCATCCGTTCTGAATAGAAAAAATATTTTTGCATTATGATCGAACCGTTGAGCTCAATTATTTACAAAAGTTAAATACTTACGATCGACTTCATGTTCTGTTAATTTTGTGTTAATTGCCTTTTCGATATCACTTAAAAACGTCATATCTCTTGGAAATCGAAATATAGAAATAGCCAGACCGTTTCGGCCAGCACGAGCTGTTCTACCCACCCGGTGTATGTATTCATTTGCTAATTTAGGCAAACGATGATTGAGAACCAATTCAACATTTGGAATATCTAAGCCACGACTGGCGACATCTGTTGCGATCAGAGTTCGTATTCTATTTGATTTGAAATGATTTAAAGCAGCAACACGTTCTCTATGTCGCATTAGACCGTGAATACAAACATTGTTTATTCCAACTGCATTTAATGTCATAGACAATATTTGACAACATTGTTTTGTATTTGTAAAAATTATTACATTTGCTTTCTCATGAGTTTCACGATATTTTCGTAATGTTTCAATGAGCACCATATCTCGATCGTATTCAGCACATAAAATATATCGTTGATCGAGGGTTTCGACGGTTGCTATATCACTATCCTCACCCCATTCATATGCATTATCAGAAATAGGAAAAACAGTTGATTCTTTCATGAAATCTTTTAAGGTGGCAGAAAAAAATAAATTCTGTCGTTTTTTAGGTAAGCATCTTTCGATTGTTTTTAAATTATCATCAAAACTACCATTTAACATACGATCCGCTTCATCAACAACTAAATATTCTAATGTATCGAATGAAAACGTGTCGCATCCTGTTAGATGGTCAGCTAAACGTCCAGGCATCGCAACCACAATATGTGGACGCTGTTGTAACGCTAAACTTTCAGCTAATTGATCTTTACCACCAGCAACAACACATACTCGACATCCCATTGGTTTACCAGCAACAAGAAACTGTTCTGAAATCTGATATGCTAATTCATGCGTTGGTGTTAAAACTAAACAAAAGTAACCCTTCGGTTCCTCACTTAATTTTTGTAATATGGGTAAAGCAAATGCAAATGTTTTACCAGATCCTGTTTTTGCAGCACCAATACAATCGTTACCTTGTAAAATTTTTGGGATACATGATTTTTGAATTGGAGTTGGATCTTTTAGGCCTTAAAAGTAAATTTGTTTGTTTAATATGAAAATTTAAATGATATTAATTTATTAGGCAAACAGGCCGAGGCCCAGAAGAATACATAGATTTACAATTGAATTCATTATCATAGTTACCTAAATTTTTCACTTGTTTTGTTATCCATGGAGCTAATCCAAGGGTTTCAAATGTCGCTTTTTTACACGAATCCATTTACTTTTATAAATAATCTTTGATTTGGACTTCACATGTGACCATTTCTAATGTCAAGTTACAATAACATTGCTACCATTATGGTAGCAACATTTTAGCTTTTAAGGTTGGTATAAAGATTTTGATTTCAATATAAAAATTAAATTCAAAAATAATATATTTCGTTATATAATAAATACATCAAAAACATAAAAACAACAATATTTCAAACTTTTTAAATGGTTTATATATTAAATATATCGTCCGTAGTTTTTAATAAAATCTAACTGCTAGTTAGAGAAAGTTACAAATGTTAAATGAAAACCTTCTTTATAGAAAGTTTTGATTTAACAATAATACACGTAAACTACAATAAACAAACTCCAGCTTTCAAGTGGATTTAGAAAAAAAAGGTCTTTGTAGTTCAAGGTTTTTATCTAGTAAAAATATAAAAATTATGCGAAACGGATATTCATGGACAGTGGTGTGGTATGAGGTTTAGCAAAGGCACAATCTCTTTCATTCAAACCAGGCCCATCAAACGTTACTACTCCTGTACTAGGGCACTTAACAAATAGTGGCCGATTCTGCAAATTATCATAAAATATTGTACACAAATAATGGAGATTGAAAAATTTAAGCATGAATAAATTAAAAACATGAATAAGCATGAATAAATTTAAGCATGAATAAAATAAAATACACTCACCTGCAATACAGCAATTTCTTTTTGAACTGTTAAATCATATTTGTTCTTTTTTGCTTCTTCAACTTTAATATTTTGTCGCGTTTCATGTAATTCTTCAAATTTAGATAATAATCTATCAGCAATCGCTGCCATTTCTGTTACTGATATTTTAGATTTTACTGAATTATTTGGAACTTGTACTAATGATCTTTCATTATTGGTAAAAATAGAGTTATTATTCTGATTCTTAAAAAGTAATGGCCTATTGTGAATCAAGTTGTTGAAACCTAAAGTTCTCAATGACATTAAACTTGGAATCGAATGTCCGTTTGGAGCGGAACGATTTTTTTTATTTTGCTTTTTACTCCGTTTCGATTGATACGGTTCAATTTGATTACAATTGTTTTGACTATTGACTATAAGACGATTATTGACACTGATGTATCCAGAACTAAAATTGAAAAACAATCTAATATGTTCTTATATATTAACTTTAGATATTCTTACTTGAGTCGTCTGTTTTGGTAATTGTTATGATTTACGGTGGCCAATTTTTCATTGTTATATTTATTATTATTTCCGCCACAAAAACTCTTAGGATTCCCTAGAGTTCGAAATCTGCCGTTTCCTTGTTTCATTTGATTATTTCCACGATTTAAAAATCCATTACTATTCATGTTATTATTACTTTTGAGTCTTCCACACTCTATTTCTTCATATTCTTGTTTCAAATCTGAAGATGTGCTAGATCTTATGAAAGGATATTTCCCAGTATGAGTTGGTATTAGATATTTACGTTGATATTCATCTAAAATCAAATCAAATTGATACAAGTGTTTAGGATAATGATAAAAAATTTACCCAGTGAAATATGCATAGCTTCTTCTTTTGAACATTTGAAAGTATTTCGTAGCATTTTTGATTGAATTACTTATTTTCTTATATAAATAATTACTATATTTTCGTACAGCACGTGAAATATAAACAACATAGATAGAACAATTAGACAAATTTGGGAATTTGTTTCTAACAGTAAATTATGCTACCAATCGGTTATTTACATACGACTTTGAACCGCAAAGTTAAAGTAAAGCTATGATCACACTTATGTGGTTTTCTTTTCACTTTTCTTATAGTGTATTCTTTTCGGCTGCACCGAACAAATCTCAGTACAGTTCCGACACCGAATTATTTTTTTTTGTATTGAAATTAATTCCAAAAGAATACAAAATTCAATAATTCGGTGTTGGAACTTGTTCGGTACAGCCGAAAAGAATACAAGCTATTAATCTATTTATAAATTCGGGTCTGAAAAGAGCAAAAAACATAAGTTGATGTGAAATATGTTTGTATTAAGTGATATTTAAATGGCGGTTGTATACTTTTAAATTTGAAAAATTTCGTATAATGCATATTGTGCAATTGCGTATTGAAATATTTATAAAAGATTCAATTATGTTGTAAATAAAATAATTTTGTTTTATTCATTCAAATTTATTTTCAATTTAAATTACTTCATTTTAGAGAAAAGAGTCTTCGTTTTTTTCTATGATGCATCTTTTTTCATCCGCCAAATGAAATATAATATTTTATTTCTAATAAATCCATTTTAGAGTTTTTTTTTATTTTTTAGGAGTTATTTTATTAAATGTTAGCTACATTATTGTATATATATAATACAAAACACAATAATTAATTCTTCAAAATTAAACAATTCATAGTTATATAAAAATTGTCGTTAACAAAACGTTTATTTTTTAAATTTTCTTTGTTGATATTAGTTATGTCAAAAAAATTTACGAAAAAATGCACATTTTTTTTTGATGTAAATCGGAAAAAAATTGATGTTTTTGGGTGAAAAGAACAAAATTTTTGATTTACATCAATTTTTTTTGATGGATTTGGGGGAAAAGAATTCGACATTATTGTATAATTTTAAGGTATGATCCAAACGTTGTCATCGTGTCATCACAAAATCATCGTGTCAACAAGAGATGAAATCGAATAAAATATTATGGTATAGGGCGATTTTTCTGTTCCGGTGTTTACCGCAATGGCACTGCAAAAGGGGGATAAGAGAATAAATTTAAAAATTTTATATGGGATTTCATACAAAACACAACTTGAATAATTTTAAAAATTATCTATGAAATTTCTCTTTTTAACACAATTGAACAATTTAAATTTGCTTATGGAGTATTATTGACTATATTTTAAGCGTAATATATAAAATATTATTCTTAAGTCGCTCAAAAGAGAAACATAAAAATTGCCAAAATTTCCCATACAAAGTTGTATGAAAAATTTAACCTATTTTCGTATTTGTTTTACGGACAGAAGAAAAGAAAATATTTTATATATTAAGCTTAATATATAGTCAATAATACTTCATAAACAAATTTAAATTATTTAATTGCAGTAAAATGAGAAATTTCATAGATAACTTTTAAAATTATTCAAATTGTGTTTTGTATGGAATTCCATATAAAATTTTTGTGATTTTTTCTCTTATCCCGTTTTTGCAGCGCCATTGCGGTGAACACCGGAACAGAAAAATCGCCCTATAGGGCGATTTTTCTGTTCTGGTGTTTACCGCAATGGCGCTGCAAAAGGGGGATAAGAGAAAAAATTCAAAAACTTTTATATGGGATTTCATACAAAACACAACTTGAATAATTTTAAAAATTATCTATGAAATTTCTCATTTCACCACAATTGAACAATTTTAATTTGCTTATGGAGTATTATTGACTATATTTTAAGCGTAATATATAAAATATTATTCTTAAGTCGCTCAAAAATCAAACATAAAAATTGCAAAAATTTCCCATACAAAGTTGTATGAAAAATTTAACCTATTTTCGTATTTGTTTTACGGACAGAAGAAAAGAAAATATTTTATATATTATGCTTAATATATTGTCAATAATACTTCGTAAACAAATTTAAATTATTTAATTGTAGTAAAATGAGAAATTTCATAGATAACTTTTAAAATTATTCAAACTGTGTTTTGTATGGAATTCCATTTAAAATTTTTGTGATTTTTTCTCTTATCCCCTTTTTGCAGCGCCATTGCGGTAAACACCGGAACAGAAAAATCGCCCTATTGAACTAAAGCGAGTCCAAAAATTGCGCCATATTTGAATTATACTCCCGCACACTTTTATCTAAATTTTCCATTATCTTTTTGCATAAATATGGCTGAATTTTGTTGGCGCAGTTCAAACAAGTGGTGTAAACATATGATCTACGTTGGGTGTCAATTCTGATTACCAAAACGAGAGTACACGACTACGGACCAAGTATATATTGTATCAATCAATAGCATGTGGCACCGTTTCGCTTAAACCACATGTCGTTCAAATCAATATAATCCAATTTAGGCAGATTAAGAACTATAATGTCGTGACATTGAGCAACAGCTGCTTTCCCAACATAGTTTTAGTCCTTAGAAAATGTATGGCCCAATGATTTCTTCAGCTCAAAACTCCCACAAAACAGTGACACGTTGTAGATGCATTCGTTTTTCGACAGTGACACCGGGGTTCTCTGAATGCGACAATTTTGACAATTAATGAAGTTTTGGATAATTTTGTTTGAACATATCACCATCCATTTGTTGATGTTCGATAAACCATCCACCAAAATGTCTTTGCTGTGGATGCTCATTGGGCTTCAGTTCTTGGGTCAATTGATCTTTGTATGTATTTTTAGGGAGTATATACTGTAGAGAGCTTCTTCTAATTCTTATCCACGACTCCGAATTGAAGTTTCTAGATTTTCACCAACACTCTCACGCTGCCACATTAACATTTAAACGGCCAATGTGTTTACTTTTACAACCAAGCAGCTGGCGCTCGATGTCACGACATGAAAGTTCTTAATCTGCCTAAATTGGATTATATTAATTTGAACGACATGTGGTTTAAACAAAACGGTGCCTTATGCTATTGATTGATACAATACTTGGTCCGTAGTCATGTATTCTCGTTTTGGTAATCAGAATTGGCATCCAACGTAGATCATATGTTTACACCACTGGATTGTTTGAGCTGCGCCAACAAAATTCAGCCATATTTATGCAAAAAGATTATGGAAAATTTAACTAAAAGCTTTAGTTCAATACCATAATATTTTATTCGATTTCATCTCTTGTTATAAGGCGCATATATTAGACTATCAAATATGTTGAACAAATATTTTCTATGCAAGTTTTAGTAAAGTAATTTTTTTTATTTCATTACTGATACAAAAAGTTGAACTTTAAAGTGCTAAAATGTATAAAGTAAAATTTATAAATAAAATTGTATAAAGTCTTAGGACGTTAAAGTTCAACTTTTTGTACCATAAACGTTGAACCTTAACGTGCTAGGACTTTATAAAATTTTATAAAGTCCTAAGACGTTAAAGTTCAACTTTTTGAGCAAAATTTAAAACTCAAATTTTTTTATTTTAATAAATTTCCACTATGAAATAAAATTTTGTATTTATCTCAAACGAAAAGTGTTTTTAAAGGTACTCACTAGTAAACAACTAGCTCGTACTTTAAAGTTTCACTTTTCGTTCTTGATAAATAAATAACTATTTTTATTTGAAAACTGTGAAAAAGCATATTACACTATTGATCCAGTGTTCCAGAATTTTTCAACTACTTTCTTCACAGTTAACGAAGATTAATCTATATTTCGACTATATTTTGTACGAAATTTGGAATCTGTGCCCACCAAATTATTATTTTTGAAATATTATTCAGCAACGAAACGCGTTGTTTCTCGTATATAGTGCTCTATTTTGATTAAGCCTAAACTGCCAGCTATGAACTATTTTTTGGCTGCAAAGTGCAAACATGAAATGCTTAATTCTTGACATCGATGGTAAATTGTTGATTACATTCTATCACATTGCCAAAGACATAAAAAGAGTCGTCGATTACCGTGACCAGAATATGCAAACGAACTTTGTTCGAACAGCTAGTAAATGCTTGCCGGGCTCAATATTCTTGAGAGGCTTCAATCTACAAAGCGTCCATCAACAACTCAGAACACATATTGATTGTTGTGAGACTTAGGTCTTAAAAGGTCTCTTTGTGTTGTTGTGATACATATTATAATTCCTATTACACATTTTTTATTAAAACAAACATTCACGTTTACAAAGAAGAGGTTTAACTTTTTTTTTGTTTGATGGTTAATGTAAGTTTAATTTGATGGATAGAATCGAATCGAATCGCTCGATATTAGAGAGTTACGTGTTCCAACTTGAGAAAAATATTTTCGTAACATTTTTTGTTATCCATCACGACTAATGAATGTTTTATTGGAATGAGTTTTTCTTTTGATTTAATAAAATAATTATTGTACAATTCTCAACTAATCACTCAATTCGAAAAAAACGGAAACAATTACTTGTCACCACAATATCCATAGTCCTATCTGTAACCCCTACGAGTAATTTAAATGAAACATTCATTTTAAATTAATTTTTTATTTTATTAGTCATATTTTAATTTTTTTTTTGTATTTCCTAATTTATATATCACAGCCTGGTAGGCTCCCTTTTTTATTTAGAAAATAAATTTACAAATTTCAATAAAATGATGCATTCAATAATAAACATATAGATTCAATTAAAAACAAAAACAAAGAAAAAACGTGCGCTGCAGGAATATATATGAATAGGAATGATTAATAGTAACATTTATATGGGGTAATTTTAAGAAAAACTATAGAAAAAAGAATTAGTAATTTTAACTATCGATTAATGAAAAAATAAAATTAGTTTAAAATGAAAGCAATTAATTGTTAAATTATAATTTATGCAAACATTTTAAAATGGTTTAAAATAAATCTGTTTTTTGTTATCCATTATTGTGTCATGGAAATGTTTAAATATCAATTGTTTGCTCAAAAAACAAATTGGTGGTATAAAAACAAAATAGGAATTAAATTCTTATTATCTATTGTTAATAATAATAACAAACTTTTTCAAACAATATCATTTTCACAACAAATAAAAATAGCAATTTTTAGCTTTAAACTAAAAAATTCCAAAAATAATAAAACAAATATAAATTATAGTAGTAATTAATTGTTATTATAATTGTCGAAAGAGTTTATTTACATTTATTATATTTGTTCTTTTATTAGATTAATGGTGGGACTATTTAATAGTTTAGAAAAGAAACAAAAGTTTAAATATACATAACTCAATCTTTAGGGGTTGGTTTTCATTCAAGACGTTAGGTTTATCGAAGATAAACGATTCGTTCTCGAGTTTGTTACTAAAGATGGACGGTCCTAACATTTATTCTCGTACATAAAATTGCCTTACAATTGGAAATGTTTAAATATTGAATCGAACATACTGTATTAGTTCTTATATTCTGACTCTGCAATAATTTTAATTTTTAAACAATTCATCAATAAACTAATTCAAAACAAACGAAAAATAACAGTTTTGTTTCTGTAATAAATTTTCTTTAAATTGTTTTAAAGTATTAACATTAATCTTACATTTATAAAATTTTCTACTATACAAATTTATATTATATTAATTTTTTCTTTTGCATTTATTTTTTTGTCTTCCATTTGAAAATTATTTTTTTTCTGTCAAGGAACGTTTTTGTGTTTCAAATTTTATTAATTTTAATTTTCTTTGAATAAAAAAAAATATATGAATTTTATTTGTTTGTACATAAAAATGGAAAAATGTATTCATTTTTATCGTTAGCTCCACGATAAATCGTAACCTTTCCAATTAGTATTCGGTGCTAAATATACTCTTTGATTGTTGTAAATGAATGATATAATCCCATGGTAGCCTGTTCGTGGAACACCACTCTGAAAATAAAAACAATGCTAAAAAGTACTATCTTAAAAAGGATGTTCGGCTGAATGTTCAATTCTTCATGGAAAATTTTCAAATGAACTGAAATTATATAATGAGCAAAAAGAGATTTCTGTATATTATTCAGTTTTCCAGTTCGCTGGATTCGTTAGCGTTGGAGTGGGAGGGGCTCCAAATGTGTAAAAAAAACATGTACCTTGCAACTACTTTCAAAAACCTGAGAATTAGTTTGAGAGCTGTATATTAATTAAAATAAGTTTTATGATCGTCAGTCACAAATCCTGTAACCGAACGCGTCAGTCACGCGTTGAAGTTGTAAGAAACAGTACATCGTGCAGGTACTTTCTAAAATCTGAAATTTAGTATACAGGTGAAGAATATTATTATAATCACAAAAAATGTCAGTTTATTTCTGTAACAGATGCCGTCAGTCGCAAATAAATGGTTGCCCTTCCGTAATACGGCGCGCTCAATAAATAGTAACATATTGAATGAAGTTTCTTTTTTCAATGGATATTCGTTTTATTTCATGTACATTGAAGCTGATCTACTCAATAAGAAGACGGTAAAGACCATTGAAATATATGATATTAAACTTAAATAACAAAATTAATAAAATCATATACAGATTTTATTTATTTATTTAGTTTAGTAGTGAATACCATTGTAATCATACATACGATTTCTTATAATCTAAATAGCTCTATTCAAAACTAATTGCATAAATTTAAAACTTATTTTTTACATATTCCATTATTTTACTTTTGAAATTGTTAATATTTGTTTCATTTTTCAACTGAGAAGATAGATCATTAAATAATTTTAAACCCTTGTACATTAACATATATTGTGTTTTTTCATTACCATAAAAATTTAACTAAAGTTAGAAGTATTTCTTAAATCATAATTATGGATATCTCCATTATACATTAATTTGTCGATTAAATATTTAGGCAATAAATTGTTTTTCATTTTAAGTACTAAAATGAGGACATTGGCAAAAGTACGTTGTTTAATATTTAACCAATAAATTTCACTAACGTGTTGAACAATTAATACTCCAGCATCAAATTCACCTACGAACCAGAATCGAATAACAAAAATATGGAGGGGCTGAAATCTCTTCGCTCTGAGATATCAAGACTTCGGTCTGGGTAAAGAATTTTGATATAGTTTTCGGCAAAAAACTTTCACGAGGACATGGTTTTTAGTTTTGGGCAGCGATGTATATCAAACATAACTTTTTGTTAAAGTACATGTACTTTTTATATCTGTTTAAAAATTTATTACAAAACTAACACGAAACATACGTTGCCGGAAAATTATAATCAAAATTCCAAAAATATTGTTAAATTAAATAAAATCAAACTTTTTCCAAAATTCCAACAATATTCCAAAAATTAGAATGAAATCAAATATTTAAACTTTTGCTAAATTCCAATAATAATCCAAAAATTCTTAAAAATTCAAGCTTTTTCCAAAATTCTAAAAATATTGCAAAAATTATTACAAAATCAAAATTCCAAAAATTATAATAAAATCAAAAATTAAAAATTTTTCAAAATTCTAAAAATATTCCAAAAATTCTTACAAAATCAAAAATTAAAACTTTTTCCAAAATTCTAAAAATAGTGCAAAAATTATTGCAAAATCAAAAATACAAACTTTTTCGAAATTCCAAAAATATTTCAAAAACTATAACAAATTCAAAAATTTCCATGTTCAATTTCATTTTCAATTACATTTACGTCATAAAAACAAGGTTGGCATGATATATATCAATGATATATATCCGATATATATCATTGATATATATCACGATATTTATTCCTTGATATATATCATGATATTTATAAAACAAATAAATAATTAATTATTCCTACCTTAAAGTTGGAAAAACTGTTAACAGTCGCAGCACTGATTGCAAAACGCATGCCAAATCGAGGTAACCTGGTTCAGCTATGCCAAGACCATAAAGCTAACATAGATTCTGACAAAACTAATCTTATGACATAAACATTGTAATGAATGCTAAACATATGCTTTGTTATCTAAAAGACAATAACAGTCGCTTTAGACAGAGCTCAAAGAGATAAAACAACTATTGCCGTTGTAGTTGAAATTTGGCATAAACTGGCAGCCGATCTTAAACTAGAACAACCTTTAGAAGTTAAGAAACTTTATCGGAGGAGAGATATGGCTTTAAATGCACCTCATCACCTAGCTAATTTATGCTTGAATTTCGGTTTTTAGGTAAATGGTTCAATAACCACCAAAGAGATGAAGCATATATTTCCTTATTTAAATAATTACTTATTTCAGTCTTCATTTCATTTGTAATGGCGCTTTTATCTAAATCTACACCGTTTCCAAAATATGTATTTCAATTTTAGTTTAGAAACACACCACCAATAGTGTGGTGGAATGGAATGACTACCCAAGCAGGGTTTTCCAGAATTTGAAATATGGCCAAGCACTAGTCCATTAATAGTTAACTGTACTTGACTTTTGTTATTGGGACAGTACTAGAACCATTCATCGGCCGATCTATGGTTAACAGAAAATAGTCAATATTTAGTTACCTTTGAATGGCCAAGCACTAACCCGTGAATGGCAAACAATACATGGCTATTGTTATTCTGCCATTTCTGAAACCACGAAACACCCGATCTACAGTTTATAGAAAATAACCAGTTCAGTTTACTTTAAATGGCTAAGTAATGGCACGTTAATGGTTAACATCAATCGGCTATTGTTATTGGACCAGTACTGGACCATAAATTGACCGATCTTTGTCATTTGGTTAAAATACAATAGAGTGTTATCCATTTTAGAAATATATAGTTTGAAAAATTTCACCTATAGTTTAATTATCGCATCTCTGCTGAAAGACTGTTAATATGTAATGTTAAAATTTTTTTTCTCTGAACACTTACTTTATTTTAATTATTTTGTATTTAATTTATTTAAATTTACATATGATAATATTTTATGGCCCTGTCATGGTTGACAGTACTCGGTCATTGCTGTAATACTGGTCATCATTATTGGTCTGTTACTACGCCAGTTGTACAACTTTATATGAGCCATTACTGTTTTTCTCTCTGGCAAATAAATGGCAGGCATTTGTTGTACGAAGTTATCAACAAGCAAAATTATGTTAATGACCGAGTCATAGTTGCCAGTACTATGAGTCATGGTTGCCAGTACCCGGCCATTGTTGAATTACTGGTTCGACAGTAATTGACCATCACTGGACAAGTTGTATAACCTTGTTGGTACATTGTATGGGACATTGCATGGCAGTCGTTTATTGTTCGAAGTTATCATTCAGCTACATGATGTTTATGGTCCAGTTATGGTTGCCAGAACTCTACCATTGCTGGTCGCCAGTAATGGACCATTACTGGACTAGTTGTACAACCTTGTATAGGTATTGATTATGCGATTTGGCCAAATAAACAAGACAAACCAAAGCAAGGAAGCGTATTCGTCATTTGGATTTGTGCAATCGAAGATATAGACGAATAGTTTGATAAATTGCGTATAAGCTAAATTGGAGTTGTCATATTCATACATGAATTTAGTTTATTGGCAAAGAGATAATAAACGAGGTGTTTATTGGCAAATAGGTAATAAACGAGGGAGTGATGCGCTGCACTGCATACAAGTGTGGAAAGGACCATATATCGAATAATATTTAAGATAAACAACTTATTCAAAAATAAACATCAGAACATGATATATATCGGATATATATCTGATATATATCGGATATTTTGATATTTATATAAATATCATGATATTTGCCAACCTTGCATAAAAACAGCTACATTTTTTTTCCAAAAAATTGGCTAAAAAATAAATGAAATCATTTTTTGACACACTTGACAACATTTTTTTGACAACCTTATAATGCCATAATTCTCAATAACAATAATAAAATTTCATTTCAAACAAACAATTTTATTTTTTCCAAAAAATCGGGCAAAAAATAAATAAAAATCTCTCTTTTGACACACTTGACAACATTTTTTTGACAAACTTATAATGCCATAATTCTCAATAATAATAATAAAATTTCAGTTCAAACAAACAATTTTATTTTTTTCCAAAAAGTTGGGTAAAAAAATAAATAAAAATCTTTCTTTTGACACACCTGACAACATTTTTTTGACAAACTTATAATGCCATAATTCTCAATAATAATAATAAAATTTCAGTTCAAACAAACAATTTTATTTTTTTTCAAAAAATTAGGTAAAAAAATAAATAAACATCTTTCTTTTGGCACACTTGACAACATTTTTTTGACAAACTTATAATGCAATAATCTAGTTTTTGATATCACATACCAATGCCGACCATCAAGATTTCTCCAAATTTAATGTTCCTACTCGTAATCACTTGAAATGAACGTTTTTTAAGCCAAAAATATGAAAATTTGTTATTTTTGACACACACAATGATTTTTTTGACACATTTCCGGTACAGTTATCGAACACAGCGCCCTTTCGGACCTGTCCCTTGTGAATACCTATTCTTAGAAAAAAAAATGTTTGAAAGCAGTTTCCCCTCCAGCCGTTTTCCCTGCAGTGTAGGTAATGACGGACGGCCGGCCGGCCGGCCTACAGACAGACATACATTTTTTTGTTGCTTTTTTTTGCTTTTTTAGAATCAGTAGGTCCTAAAACGTCGAGAAATTCCAAAAAAAGTGGGGGAAGAATTTCACTTTGAGCTCATGAATGTAATACTTAGGTCTTTCAGACCGAAGTAATATCCTTTTTGGACCTGTCACCTGACTCTGATAAGAGTCAACAATAAAATTGAATTGGAAATCATTCGAAAATCAACCAACAACCTACAATACATTCCAAAAGATTCTTACCATAACCAACAGCACAAAGCAGCAGCCTTTATTTCAATGATCGATAGAATTTTCACCATTCCACTATCAAAGAAAAACCATATCAAGGAATTAAATAACATCAAGAATATCGCAAGAAAAAACGGTTACAGTAACGAGTTTGTTAACAATATTTACAACAAAAAACGTCGGAAAAGTCGGTTACAAAACATCACAAAGCTTACTCCAGAATCCAAACAAAAATCATTAAGAATTGCATTACCGTACAATAAAGAAATCAACAACAAATTGCAGAGAATTTTCAAAAAATCCAATATCACCATTGTAAACAATAGCCAGAATAAATTAAAAGATCTTATTGCCCCCTCCAAAATCAAAACCAGCCCGAGTGAGAAATCTGGTGTTTATAAAATTAATTGCAATGACTGTGATCAATTTTATATAGGATTATCACAAAGAATGATTGGACAACGACTAAAGGTAGATGTTCCTCTGCTGATATTAAACATAAACGTCCAGAAAACTCCAGTGTCGCAGCTCACATGCTTGAAAATAACCATTCGACGGATCCAGCAAATTTGAAACTCATTAAACAAGTGAATAATCCAAAATATCTTGAAGCATATGAGTCATTTTTTATTGAAGAACAAAATCGAAAAAACCCAGATATTTTGATGAACTCAAAAGAAGGAAATATTAAATCCAGAATGTTTAATCTCATTTTGTAATTGTTCCATTCATCAATTTAAAAAAAAAAAGTTTGTAATTATTAAGACATCCATCCCCTTTTTCACCTTTTTACTGTTATTTTTTTAATTAGGTTTTACATTTGTCATAGCATTTAAGTAATTGAATGTTATTGTTTTCTTGTTCGTATTTATGAAGGAATAATATTTTTAAGGATAACTTTTGTATATAACTCAATTGCAGTGTACTCTAAAATTTAGTTTTGATATATACTACTGTCGATGAAAGCATAGCTTTCGAAATACGTATATAGTAAATAAAAACTATTAGTTAACAAGAAATTGGCGTTATTATTTTAATTTTATTATTGAAATTTATTATAATACTTGTAGCCCGCGTTGCGCGAGCTAACAGTATTTTCACTCGCTCAGAGGTCTAAGTGCGATCTGGTGCTCCGACTAGTGTCAGTTGTGGGCGTGGGAAATAATCCTAGACTTGAACGAATGTTTATAGATCGCAGGGAAGGGAGAGGAATAGGAAAATGCAGTGAAGCGCGACAACACCCTGAAACAAAAATATCTCCTCTACATCATCCTCTAAAAGAAAAAAATTAACTATTCATTAGACAACATTAAGTTATTGTTTTATTTAGCACAGCATAAAGGTTCATATAATTTTATATATATTCAAACAAAACAAAAAAAATATAGTTATATATGTTTTTTTACGTTATTAAAATTTATAATTACTTTCTAGTTCTTTTCAAGAAAAAAACAAATATAAAAACTTACACCAATTCAGTCATCCAAAAGCGCTTGTGGAACCCAATTGAATTATCAAAACTGAAAACAATTATTAATTATAAAAGAAAAGAATGTAAAAATAAAAGAAAGTCCAAAAGAAAATATTCTAATTTAAATATGAAAATAAAGATAAACAAGAATTATAAAATTAAATTGATTTTAATTGTACATAGTTGATCTTGAATATAGTTGAGTATTTAATTATTATTTTTGGTAGGTTAGCATCCTCCGACCATCATGTTCAAAAGACAAATAAAACTAACTGGAATTACTTCTATGTATATTGCGTGATTTAATAACGTTTCTGACGCAATAATTACTTTATCCTCGTACCGTTTACTTTTATTCGAATATTGAATCTTTCTAGTTGGAAATTGAGGCGTTGTATTTCTTTTTTAGAAGCACCACTTTATTACAGATACGTATATTGAATATAATTGAAAGCGATTAGCAGGAAATTTAGTTCAATTCACAAAAACAATAATAATATATAAATTATACGAACGGATTTATCGATATTTAAATATCTCCTTGATTATCAATTAGTTTTGATGATCTTCTATTATGAGACCTATTGTTTTAATTCACAAAATAATACCGATTGGGTATTTTAACAATTTTTAACATAACAAACAGAAATCCATTTTGTTCATTTTAATTGATAAGAACAAATGTATGTATTTAAAATTATTTTCAATTTAATCTTACGGCAATAGTTCCGTTATGTAATTTAAATCGTTTTCAAACAAAATACAATTTAAAGATCACTTTAAAGAATTTTCACGTTAACTGTATATACGTACAAACTTTATAACGTTTTCAACTTAAAACAATTATGTTTAATGTTTAATTAATATTTGAAACATATGAAAACATTAAACCATAGGATTTTTTCAATTTAATAATTTTATGATTTTTTCACAGAAAACCGATATTTTTATTTAACAATTAAATGAACACTTCAAAGTTTAAAACAATGCAATAATTTTGCAAAAAGAAACAATTTGTTTAACAAACACTTTTATAATTTATAATAATAGGGTTGTCTGATGAATGTAATTTTTAATTTTCCTAATTGTAAGCCAACAATATGGGTTACATACTTGTTAAGTTTGAACAAACAAAATTATTAAAATTTAACCAACAAAGGCCCGCTATACACTTGAGCTAAACTATGCGAACTATGTTTTTTGTATACAACGTAATTATAAAAAAAACATTACGGAAACAAATAATTTAAAAAAAGAAAATAAAAAAGGAAACATTACATTCATTACATTTTGTTTAAAAAATATTATTCGCGTTAAAACATTATTTTTTAAAAACATAGTTCGCATAGTTTAGCTCAAGTGTATAGCGGGCCTAATTGTTGTAACATAAAATCTATCGAAGTAAGCCTTATAGCATTCAGAATGCAACGCACTGCTCTATTATGTAGTTTTTGAAGTCTATCAAACATTTCATCATTAGAAAGAAATATCACAGAGGAGCAATATTCAAAATGAGCCTTGATTATTGCATTATATATTTTTATAGATGTTGCTTTCGAAATTGTTTTCCTAATTTTACTTAAAAAACAAATTTTGTTTTGCAATTTTTTTACACACGTAATCATGATTTGATTTGAAACTTAGCTTACTATCGATTATCTCTGACACTTCTTCAATTATTTGGTTATCTATGTAAATATTTTCTATAATTCTACTATTAATACACATACATTTGGTTTTGTTTAAATTTAATTTAATTCTATTCATCTTAAACCATTTATCGATTCAAATCTGCCTTAATTTTAAACAAACATTCATCAACAGAATCACCTGTGGCATACAAAAGAGCATCATCAGCAAACATAAAGATGTTGCACAAAGATATTACTTCCTTGATATCATTTATATATATATTAGAATGACACCTAAAATTGTTCCCTGAGGAACGCCAAAAGCAACTTCGACAGCATTTGATGTGATGTTATTCACCTTTGTTCTTTGGTATTTTGAGTTAGATAAGAGGTAAGATGCACCTAATAAGTATATTTCAAAAAATTCCTTTTAGTCTTGTGCATGAATCATAATATATACAAAATATTATTCTAATATGAGTCGCTGCAGTTGTTGTAAACATTACTTGAATCATCATTTTTTGGATCAGTTACAGAGATCTGACAATGTCTGTATGAAATACTCCGACACGGATATTTTGATTAAAATGCTTGATTAAAATGCAATATAAAAGATTTAAAGAGTGGCGTGAAAATTTGGACAGAATGTGGTGTTGGCAACGCATTACGATGCATTAATGTCAGTGAAATTTACGAAAATTGGGATGATCAACTTCGTCTGCTATTCCAGCTCTGCACGCTTGCACTGGCTGCGATCAAAACCTAGCATTTTTCAGAAAATGAAAAAGCGTCCATATAATCTAGTGATTCAGTTCGAAGACTTTCGAACAGCCTTTGCAAATTTAAGCCCTTTAAATGACTGTAGTCATTCGGATGTCATAACAAAAATTGAGGAATTTATCTGCCAATTATACAATAAAAAAAAATTAAAACTGTAAATGAAGCTCGTATCGCAATTTTTTCTAAAACCTATAAATTTAAAGATAACGACGAAACTTTTAAATTCATGCGAAAAGTTACGACTCATCCAATCTACCTCTGAGCTTATTAAGCACATCGATCGCAGTGCATACATTTCAAGTATTTGGATGAATGCACAAAAAACAATACCAGCCACAGAGGTGGCCGTTAAAAATTTTTGGCAGGAAATAGACGGAAGATATGAGTTTCCTTGGTTTGAAGGACAACAACTTCCAATGTTCTTAAAAGATGTAGTTATTGTCGAAAACGATGTTTCAGGTAATAGATTATAGACTAAGAGCCCGCGACGGCCAGACCTTCGTTATTTTATAAAAGCTGAAATTTTCTCTGCGCATACCCCCTACTCAGGTAAGAACGGTTAGCGACATATGAAGTTTGGATCATGGTGGCTTTGGCAGGGAGCAGGTAACAAAGGGGCCTCCAAAGTTTCGTGAAAGTATAAAACGTAATTTTTTTATATATTCTTCGGGATAGTATTAGAAGTCACGTCACCCATTGCCAGACACTTACTATCGTGGTAACCCCCTACCATACACCCTTAAACTTTATCAATTTGTTGGGTGTCTGGTAGGGGGTTACCACGATAGTAAGTGTCTGGCAATGGGTGACGTGACTTCTAATACTATCCCGAAGAATATATAAAAAAATTACCTATTATACTTTCACGAAACTTTGGAGGCCCCCTTGTTACCTGCTCCCTGCCAAAGCCACCATGATCCAAACTTCATATGTCGCTAATCGTTCCTACCTGAGTAAGGGGTATGCGCAGAAAAACTTTCAGCTTTTATAAAATAACGAAGGTCTAGGCGTCGCGGGCTCTTGCTCTCTTATACGTTTGATTAAGCGTGTTTATCTTACTTATTTAATTATTTTAAAATTAAACATATTGCACTAATATTAATTTGCAGATGATGCATTGTCAGATATAACTGATCCAGAAAATGATGATTCAAGTAATGTTTACAACAATTGCAGCGACTCATATTAGAATAATATTTTGTACATATTTTGATTCATGCACAAGACTAAAAGGAATTTTTTGAAATATACTTATTAGGTGCATCTTACCTCTTATCTAACTCAAAATACCAAAGAACAAAGGTGAATAACATCACATCAAATGCTGTCGAAGTTGCTTTTGGCGTTCCTCAGCGAACAATTTTAGGTGTCATTCTAATATGATTTTGTGTATGATTTTATTAATTTTGTGATTTAAGTTTAATATCATATATTTTAATGGTCGTTACCGTCTTCTTATTGAGTAGATCAGATTCAATGTACATGCAATAAAACGAATATCCATTGAAAAAGGAAACTTCATTCAATATATGTTACTATTTATTGAGCGCGCCGTATTACGGAAGGGAAATCATTTATTCGCGACTGACGGCATCTGTTACAGAAATAAACTGACTGACTACATTTTTTGTGATTATAATATTTATTATTCTTCACCTGTATACTAAATTTCAGATTTTAGAAAGTAGTTGCACGATTTTTATTTTATTTAGCGTATGCCTTTGGTGGGACACATTAAAAATTAAACTTAAAATAGGTAGACTCTTCTATGAAATCTACCTAAAACAAAACATGGATACACATTAAATGAACTTACAATCGATTTGATTGTGCGTCTTTTAGTAAAAAAGTAAAAAGTAAAATATTTGAACATTGGGCAGTACATTTGAACATTAAATGTTTACATCGAGCGAGTCTATCCATGCTACTACATCGGGAGTTGCCAAGTGGATGTCTGAGATGTTGCCATTGTACCGTCGAATTAGACACACAGTTGCAATGTGTTTTATTGTTTGTTGTGGAGCGCCGCAGTCACTCTCAGGGGACTCTGGAATGCCCCACTTGTAGAAAGAATCAGCACAACGTCCATGATTCGTTCTTATTCGGTTTAGTATAGTCCAGGTATGACATGGCAGATCGAAACCAGGTCGGGAAGAAGTCGGGTTAGTAATAGAAAGGCCAGTTGTGTTGTAATGATGCCAGGAGGTGTCCCAGGTATCAAAGATATTAAAATTAGTTGCCAGCAGGTTGCTGGCAGTTTTATGTGGCGGCTTTCTTGACTTCAGTCGACATTGAGTGTGGTCACCGTAATATTCGTGTTGTTGGTTACGTTATGTTGTTGGTTACCTTTTTATGTTTACGCATGAGAGCATGCGAGCGTCTGAGTGCAGGTGGAGCGATATTGCTTAGCACAGGGAGCCAAGGTCTGATATCTGGTCTGATCTGATAGTACCACTTATAGTACGCATCCTGGCATGCAGCTGACTGTCAACTTTTTGAGTATGGATGCTATTCAACTAGACTGGTGCGCCATACTCAGCCACTGAGTAAACCAGACTTAGAGCAGTTGTACGGAGGGTAGCTGGAATAGCACCCCATGTCGAGCTTGCCAGTTTGTGTAATATGTTGTTTCTCGTTTTAAGTTTTTTTGACGTATTCTCTAGGTGGAGTTTAAAAGAAAGAGTTCTATCGAGAGTAATGCTCAGGTAATTTGGCTGTTGATTGTATTTAATGACAGTGCCGTTAAATAACACTGATAGTTGCACGATGTACCGTTTTTTACAACTTCAACGCGTGACTGACACGGTTACAAGATTTGTGTGACTGACGATCATAAAACTTATTTTTAATTAATGTACTGCTCTCAAACTAATTTTCAGGTTTTAGAAAGTAGTTGCAAGGTACATGGGTTTTTTACAAATTTGGAGCCACCCACTCCAAACTCTAACAAATCTAGCTGACTGACGGCAGACTATTTCATTACTCAACATATGTGACATAATATTAAAAAATCAGCCTTTAGAAAGTGCTTGCAATTGTTTGTCGCTCGCCTCCCCTACTATTAGAAGCATTTTATTGACTCAAAATTAATCGAAATCAAACATTTAAAATATATAGAGCGGAAATAATAAATGTCTGTAATTACCTTAAAATCATCCATTAATCCTAACATTTTGGCAGCTCTTTTATATTGATCTTTGGTATTATATTGTATTCTAACAGGACCAGTTGTTGTTGCTTGTCCACGTCGTAATTCTTCAAACGTTACAACTGGACATTGATAAACAAGTGGTATATATTGATTATCATAATTTTCTTTTAATAAATAACTTAAATTTGATTTTGAAAAACTATGAAATTCTTCACTTAATTTAATATACTTTAAATGTTTTTCGAAAAATAATCCACTAAAATATAGAAATAAAGTTATTATATATATTAACAAAGTCAATCTAAGATTTACTTTGAAACGCCAATTTTTCCAAATGTTCTTGTTCTTGAAATTTCAGGACGTATACATGCTCTTTCTTTTCTTTGCTGCGGTTGTCGTATCCAATCATCCCAAAACGCTTTAGGCCATTTTATTGATAGTTCACTCCATAACTCTTTACTCATCATCCAACCTAAACCAGGGAAAAAGTCAGTACGATATAATAAGTCTGGACGTGTTGAATCAATTAAATTTTCTTTTCCATTATCATTCCATGCTGATATACACCATAAACTAGAATCTTGTTTTAATAATGGATATGTACCAAGAAAGTAATCGAAAAAATCTGGTGATACATTTAAATCGTCTTCTACGATTATTAAATAATCATAACCTCTATGGAATGTATTATTTATAGCCCAACCATAATGTCGTGATATTTTATAATAACCTTTAAATTTTTTCTCTTTTGGTGGAACTGGAATATCTGATTGATCTGGTTGTAGGATGAGAGAAACTTCTTCTTTATATGATTCAATGACTTTACGAGTTTGTTCATGATCACAATCCTGCAAAAAAATTTATGTACATTAATTTTATTACTAAAAAACGAAAAATTGTTTGAATTTCATTTAACATGAGAAGGCAGGTATAGATAAATATTTCATAACGTTATCAACGAATGGAAAATGTGTTTAATTATCAAAAATATGCGGTAATATTTGATTGAACTATAGTTCTATGAAATCAGTTGTTATCTTATTGATATCGTTTATAACTACTCAAAGAAGAATGAAAATGAAATTTTTACAAAGTGGAGCTGCCTAAAATCAAATGTATCAATACGTGGAACCCTGTTACGCAGATCCAGAAAATATAGGTTTCTAAAACCGTTACCAAATACATAAATAAACCACAACTAGAAAAGCGAAACTCGAGATCTACAAAGAAAGAGTCAAAGTCGCATCGCTAACGTTGATCTATATCATAAAGTGTTCAATAATATTGAAGCAGAGAATAACTGACCATTTTAGTAGGCAAATAATTTCTTGATATGTTCGTTGTTCAATTTACACAACAATTTGAAACTAGCTCGCCAATAGAACATATGGCCGGAGATCCATTTCCAAAAACTGTCTGATGAACAGATAAATTTGGCTTATAATGATATATCCCATTAACGGTGGAGAACATAGACCTTTTAACACATGTCTCACAACATCTGAAATTTTGATAGACGTTTTGTTTAAACCTTTGTACATTGAAGCTACTCGAGAATATTGATTTTGACATATCATTGCATTTATACGCTGTTCGGACAGGAAGATGTATGTGGGAAATCATCTGTGTATGTGGGGGATCATCCGAGCACATGAATAGAGCTGACCTTGCCGAAGTTGAATATTTTTCCCAGGATAAACTTAACAGACGATGTGTGTACCTTACTATATATTCATTTTAACTTGCATAATACGGGTTCTATCCCCAGATAATCACTTATTAAAGAAATATAAATATGATTATGAAACGATTGGTTATATTCAAATAGAAAATGTTCAAATTAATACAACCAAATGTTTAATTTGGAGACAATTATGAAATTTTATTATCATTTCAGTATCCATAATATTTAAATTGATAGTAAAAATTGAATTTTATAGATAGAAATAAACATAACTTTATATAATTAATGTTTACAAGTTATATAAATGGATTCATCCACTTAACGTTAAAGGTGTTCTGAACAAAAACTACGTTCAATTGATTTTTATTCCAATCGGTTATACATTTCTATCGTTACAAAATAAAGATAATTATTTTAATTTGTATCGATTATATTTTGTTTAGTTCATGTTCAATGTTATTAAAGTAGACTTGTTTTTAACTAAAAGTACAGTAGCCATAATAATATAATCAATTACTTGAAGTTCGCACAAATGGGGTAAAAATAATTTTACAAGCGAGAGTTATATTTGTAGTTGGGAGAGTTATAGTTATATATGAACACTTGTTGAATACTTGAATCGCTGCAGGTAATCGAGCTTTCTACTCAATTAAGCTTCTCCTTGGATCACCAAAATCAAGTTATACAAGACATTGATTAGACCGGTTGTGATGTATGGGTCACAAACGTGGACCCTTACACAAAATCTGTATTTGAGCGTAAGATCCTACGCTACATTTTTGGTTCACTTAAGACAGACGACGAAGAGTACAGAACCCTATATTCCTTTTGAGATCAGAGACCTTTTGGAGGGTCCTGATATAATAAGTTGTATCCGTTCCAACACGATTGCTTGGTCTGGGCATGTCCTACGAGCCGATTCACAGGATTCACTTTGGAATGATTAATATACGTTAGTACTCCAGGGAGTGGAAGACCGTGAGATAGACCACAACTACAATGAGAGACGGACGTAATGACCGACCTGAAAAAAATCGACTACCATGGTAATTATGCCGGCTTTGCTAGTGACCGTGGCGAATATTCGAAGCTGTTGGAGCCTACATGGAGCATGAACGCAACAAAAAAAGTTAATTAATAGAACAAATAGGAATATTGTTATGTATATAGAATATTAATCACTTAAATGATGCAATTAATTAAAATCGTATAAAAACAGGTCAAGTTGCAGAATGAACACAGTAAAATATATTGCGTTCTTAAAGAAAATAAGTTGTAAAAGATAAGCTAATTCATAGGTAATTTGAAACAAAATCTTTATTTTTGAAGCTGAGGAAGAAACAATAAATTGTTGTAGTATTTTGCTTTGGTTGTGATCCAATAAAGTAGCGCAGTATATAATTTATTAAACTCTGCTATTTTCAGTTACTAGTTAGTGATCGAATCGGAAGCAGATTAAGAAATTATGTGTTCCGAATTGAGAAATAGATAAAAAAAACACTTGGAAACCCTTTTGACAAAAATATCAATTTAACCTTGTTTGCGAAAAAAATACAAATTTTTGAGCCTTATCTGAATTTATATAGGAACCTAGACTATCCAACAAGTGTCCCTTACCTTTATTAATATCAATTCACTCAATTTTATGGCCAAGTTTTACTTGAAAACTAAATTTAATCGATTAGTTTTATATGGGTGATCAGTCCATAGTTTTTTCTATTTATTAAGTATATTAGTTGACTATCAGTTAATTGTAAAACCGGTGTGTATATGGTTGTTAATGTTTTGCTCAAAAAACATGCAAAATTTATAGAGACACACATTATAAGAATGCACTACGAGCAATACGAGATTTGTATTATTTTTTTTTATTAATTAGTTAGACATGTTTAGCACACTAAATATGAACTATTCATTATTCAGACTCTTTGAATATCCGAAGATACCATGTCAACTAGACATTAACCGGAGTTTCGTTAAGTGGACATTCAAATTTGTTCAACATTTGTTGAATATTTTGCTAATACGGAAAGAAACCGAAATCTTAACATTTTTAAAGTTTAATACTGCTTTATACTAATATTCTTACCCCAAAATTCAATTTGGCCGAAGCTCCGTAAAGTAGAAATACTAGCGTTATTTTGGTTTTGCAATTTTTTCCATTAATTGGAAACAACAAATTCCCTAAAACTGTCGGAACGGAACCGTCGGAAAAATTTACCGCAAACTCCTTTTTTGCACGATCAGGCGATTTTGAATATTTACTGATTCGTAAATAAACATAGTAAGTTTCGTTTACAAATCACAGGTCGGTAATTACTTACCGATCATGCAGGCGGTAAATTATTACTTACCGGTAAGGGAAACCTCAGGGTATGAATAAAAACGATTTTTAGTTAACTAATTGTGTACGTCTATTTGCTTCAAATTTAAACAATATTCTTTTAAAAATGTTGCAATTAAAAGATTTAAAAGCAATTTATTTTGAAAAAATATTCTATTAAAATATGGAGGGGCTGAAATCTCGCAGCTCTGAGATATCAAGACTTCGGTCTGGGTTAAGGATTTTGATATAGTTTTCGGCAAAAAACTTTTATGAGGACATGGTTTTTAGTTTTGGGCAGCGATGTATATCAAACATAACTCTTTGTTAGTACATGTATTTTTTTATCTCTGTTTAGAAATTTATTACTAAACTAACACGAAACATCAATACGTTGCCAGAAAATTATAACATAATTTAGTGAAAAGATGATACACTCAGCAAACTGCTCAAAAATCTCTCCATTTAGCGTTTCGAGAAAATATTCATATTTCTTTCAAAATTCCAAAAATATTGTAAAAATTAAATAAAATCAAACTTTTTTCAAAATTCCAAAAATAATAATAATAATATTCCAAAAATTCTTAAAAATTCAATCTTTTCCAAAATTCTAAAAATATTGCAAAAAATATTACAAAATCAAAAATTCAAACTTTTTCAAAATTCCAAAAATTATAATAAAATAAAAAATTTAAAATTTTTTAAAATTCTAAAAATATTCCAAAAATTCTTACAAAATCAAAAATTGAAACTATTTTCAAAATTCTAAAAATATACATAAAATTCAAAACTATTTTTTTCAAAATTCTAAAAATATTGCAAAAATTATAACAAAATCAAAAATTGAAACTTTTTTCAAAATTCCAATAATATTCCAAAAATTCTTCAAAATTCAAACTTTTTCCAAAATTCTAAAGATATTGCAAAAATTATTACAAAATCAAAAATTGAAATTTTTTTCAAAATTCCAAAAATCATAATAAAATCAAAAATTTTAAATTTTTCAAAATTCTAAAAATATTCTAAAAATTCTTACAAAATCAAAAATTAAAGCTTTTTCCAAAATTCTAAAAATATTGCAAAAAATATTACAAAATCAAAAATACAAACAAAAATACAAAATATTTCAAAAACTATAACAAATTTGTAGTGGTTAATATATTTAAATTTAAATAATTAATCCCTACAAACGTAAACAATCAAACGATCATTTTATCATGCCATCTACCATCTAAACAGGTATCGATACAATATACATTGCAGCATAATTTAATTTAACGAAATTAAATTATTAACCAACGACAACACCAAAAGAAAGAAAATATTTTTCCTTTCCGGTCTCGATCTTAATAATTTCCATAATTGATATTTTAATCATTCTCGATACGACCATCCTTGGTGTAGTTACCATTTAATAAAAAATTAAATAATTCAAAATTACTACTCAAAGTTTTTATAAAATATATTTTTGTAAAGTAAATATAATTAAGTTACTAACAGTTGTTACTTATAAGTTTATACAAATAAATAGTGAAATAAAACATTGTATTTCTGAGTTTTAACAACAAAATAGTAACAACAAATCTAACAAATTCAAAAATTTCCATGTCCAATTTCATTTGCAATTACATATACGTCATCAAAACAGCTACATTTTTTTCCCAAAAAATTAGCTAAAAAAATAAATGAAATCATTGACACACTTGACATTATTTTTTTGACAAACTTATAAGCCATAATTCTCAATAATAATAATAAAATTTCATTTCAAACTAATAATTAATTTTATTTTTTTCCAGAATAGTGGGTAAAAAAATAAATAAAAATCTTTCTTTTGACACACTTGACAACATCTTTTTGACAAACTTATAATGCAATAATCTAGATTTTGGTCTCACATACCAATCCCGACTATCAAGATTTCTCCAAATTCAATGTTCCTACTCGTAATCACGTTGAGAAAGTAAAATGAACGTTTTTTAAGCCAAAAATATGAAAATTTGCTATTTTTGACACACATAATGATTTTTTGACACACTTCCGGTACAGTTATCGAACACAGCGTCCTTTCGGACCTGTCCCTTGAGTATACCTATTTTTAGAAAAACATTTTTTGAAATCCCTCCAGCGGTTTTCCCTGCAGCGTAGGTAATGACGACCGGCCGGCCGGCAGACAGACATACATTGTTTTTTTTTGCTTTTTTAGAATCAGTAGGTCCTAAAACGTCGAGAAATGCCAAAAAAGTAGGGGTAAGAACTTCACTTTTGGCTCATGAATTTATACTTAGGTCTTTCAGACCGAAGTAATTAGGTCTTTCAGACCGAAGTAATTAAGTTTTGCAACAAAAAACCTATAAAATTATGATGAAACGCAAAGCTTACTATTTTGAAATGACATTTTAAGAAGTTTTCTTTAAAACATTAAAACTTGAATTTTGTGAATGAATTTTATTTCAGTGAAATTCACTTATAACGCCCTCGGTTATAACGACATTTCGCCTATAGCGTCATAAAATCAAAGTAATGGTTGGACTTGCCTTTGTTCCCATGGTATAACGAATATAAGGTATTCTTGACAGCTAACCGAAAATTTTGTGTGACGTCATCCGGCGTAAATATAAAGAAACAAAAAATGTTTTAATTTGAAAATTAGAGAAAACATAATTTTTACGTTATGGTTTTCCTTATTTTTTTCATTAACAATTTGTTTATTAAGTTTTCTAACTCTAAAGAACATTTTACAGGGTAGGAAATTCGACGTCCACGCCATGCTGCAGGGGTAATGCAGACAGAATTAGGTTGGTGTATCGGAGACAAGCAGAGAAAAACTGCTTAGTCTATTACGCTACATCACGGCGAATTGGCGCCTTAAAACTTCTTATAACCTTAACATCATAACAGAAAAATTAACGAAAATCTGGGTTGGGATGGGACTGAGGTTAATACCATCACTCCGAAAAAAAAGCTTTGTTAAATTTGATAGCCAAAAAAAGAATACCAGACACTAACAAAACAACAGAAGTTTTACCTGTACGTGAGAAAGAACCAAACTACCGAATCGGAACGTGAAACGCGTGCTGCCTGATCGCTCATGATGCTTTAATAAGCCTAGAAACAGAGGCTGAGAGGCATAGGATGGATATCATTTCACTGCAAGAAATTAGACAGTCAATAATCGGAAAACAAAACTCGAATAGTAACTCTTTATGCAGTAGTGGTCATTCTTCTCGAAATGAATTTAGTACTGATTTCCTTGTTGGTGCACGCATACAAGAAGCCGTGTTGAAATTCATCCTGGTCAATGAGAGGATTTGCTACTTAGGGGTACGCGGTACATAAAACAATATTTCTCTTATTGCCTTGCATGCACCTACTGAAGCTAAGACCGTCAATATTTTCTACATAGCACTGGAAGAGGTTATGAAATCAACACCAACAATGATAATGGTGAGAGAATGACTGAGTTTGCATTATCAAATAATTTGAGAATTGCCAGTACTTGCTTTTCGCATCGATCGATTCATAAGCAGACTTATGTTTTTAAACCGAATGGAAACTTTTGAAGTCAAATTGATCAAGTACTAGCAATAGCACGTTTCTTTTCGAGCGATTTGGATGTGCGTTCCTTTAGATGTCCAAATATTGGAAGTAACCACTTCCTTCTTAGAACAGATAAGGTTTCACTTTCAACGATCAATTCAACGATCTTTTACTCATTAGAGTATTTGAAAGTTTGTCTTTTAAAGTCCAATCATTTTCAGTGAAGTGTAAGGAACAAACTATCTTATAATAAATAAGAACATTTTCTTTTTCCACATGATTCTATCCACTACAAATTGATTTATTTTTCTGGAAATTAAAAAACATTATGTTTTGAGTATGATTTTTCACATTTGTTGAAAACTTTTGCAGGTTTTAACGTAGTTCGGCATTTAAATTTGTATATGTTTTAATAGTAAAACAAATACTAAAGTTCATTAATTAATTTCAATCATTTCATTAACTAATAAATTAACTTATAAATCATACTAAATATATTTTTAATTTGAAAACAATAGCTTTTCTCATTGATAATAACAACAAATGTATTATATAAAACTCCGAATGACGTCAATCAAAATCAAAATGGCATCGCTGTCACTCTAGTGAGAATACCTTATTTTCATTTTACCATGCTTTGTTCCTATGTAAAAATATTCGCTTAAAACGACTTCGGTTATTACGACATTTCTGATATAGCGACCAATTTTGCAGTAAAATTTGTACAGATGGATGTACAGATTTTTCGCTTATTGCGACCGATGAGTTCAAAAATAAAAACGTTTTTTTAGATATGAGAGAAAATAAAAAATTATAATTTTGGTTACATTAAATTAACAAATGAGAGAAAATAATTGTAATTTAATGAAAATATAAATTGGTGGTCTTTATCCTCTATATCTTTCCAATTTAAACATTTTTTATTTTGGTGGTTTGGTTTACATTGTCGCAGCTTAAGCTCAGTTGATAAGGCGCTAGCCTTGTAACTCAAGGATGCCCCGGGTTTATTTCCGACGGAGATCACTTTTCCTTTACATTATTCAGAACGTGTGTTTTCAGGCCTGATCGTTAATTAATCGTGAATATATCGTAATAATATATCGTATCTGAATGTATAGTAAAAGATAACGTTCAACATGTTATCTGGGATATTCAAAGCTATTGATTTATAAATGGTGGATTCAATGATTTATATGTTGATTTGATTAAAAAAAACTATAAGCACCATATAGAAAAACAAACATTTCATTTAAAAGGCATTTGAATTATAAGGAATAAAACAGAAAAATTGAGAGAATTCGCGAAGTGGTGTTGACGGGGTTTAAGCAACAGCAATTCAAAAATTGTTGCAACATCTGTTCAATATTGCAAAAGAAAACAGAAGAAATTGGATCGCTGCTAAACTCTGAATTCAAATGTACGGCAAGCTGAACTTTTCGCTGCCCTGAGAGACATATATTGTGCTTTGGAGCATAGCGTGGGATTTTTGATGAGTCCGCAAGTGTAGATGGAACTGCATGTGACTAATAGCTAACAATCAGCGTAGTCGAAAATACTCGACGGCTGATTCGAAGCAAATGAAATTTACAACGTCGCAAAAACGGACTAAAAATGACTCCAGAAAAAAATTTAAATAATAAAAATGTGTAAGTTGAGAGCGAATGATAGGACAAAGTAAATCACCCAGGTTTTGTAGAAACATTAAGGCTCTACCATTGGACAATACAGGAAATACAAAGGCCTAGATGACTTCTAATATTGTTGAATATTTTTAAGAAAACGGGACACCGAGTTAAAGAAAAATTAACTGTTGTATAATTGCAATGCACATATTTACTTGAAAAATCTAAAATTTATTAAGTTAGTGCTTATGCCACTCAACACGTCTTCTGCTCTTCAGTCGAAGGATAAGGATGTAATAAAATATTTTAAAATCACTATCGACAGAATTTTTTAATAAAAATTGTTAGAAATGGCAAATGACCAAAGCACAACTCATTATATTTGGTAGATGCTATACAACGAGAAATCGTGTTAGTAAGTAAACGTCGTATTTCAATTTGATTTAGATATACCGAATTCTTGCAAATTGATGATGATGATGATACAGACGCTGTGAGTTACGATGCTGATGATGATATTCTACTAATCGGATAGGCCAAGTTTTGCTCCTCGATAACAACTTCTGTCATGAGTGATGAAAATTGGGATGTTTTTATCATGGCTGATAAATTTTTATTCACAGATGAAGAGTCCACATTAAAAGATACTGTCGACGATATTATAAATTTAGCTAATATTAACGTATACGTTAACGTTTAGAAGATATTCAAAATGAACCTGAAGATACTTTAAATTTTTCGTCTCTAACAATTACAGATACATCTACTACCTTATCTACTATCATTAAATTATTTCTGATAAAAAAATTGAACACTTCGCATATTACGACATTCGAATGTAACGACGGTTTTTGATGTCATTTTCAATGTCGTTATAAGCGAATTACACTGTATTTAAATAATTTTAAATTGAATTTTTATTGATCGTGCAAAAAATGTAATAAGCATTTTGGGCATTAAGAGTATTACCGATTTCGGATATATTAGAGATCTCGACTTCGTCTCGATCTCAAAACATATATCCTCAATCGGTAAAACACTCTTACTGCCCTTAATACTTAAATAACTATAACCAAAACTTCAAAGGTTTTATTCGTATTTGATACATGTCAAATTCCCCATCATCTTTTCTCTTCGTTTTGTATTCGTAAAAGAAAAAAATAAAGGGTGTGTTTAGATGATAGGAATATGGACAATAGCGTATTGCTACATATTTGGTTCCCTATCAGCAGTATGTTTTTATTATTTTCACGTTAATTTCACCTTTATTATCAAATGTTTTTCGTTGAAAGGAATTTAGTTTTTCTTGAGAAACCACAAATGTTTGAGTGGTTACTGACTCGGTTGAAAATAAACTTTCTGATTATTACATACAAAAAGAAAATGACGAGCTAAAACGAAAATATTAAACCAAACATATTTTAATGGGATAAAACTAAAAAGTAAGCACATGGATTTTATCATATATTTGTTTTTAACCGGATGCTCACTATCAGTTTGGAATTAATCAAAATCGATTTTTGCTAATTATATTAAGAAATTTGTTAAAATTCAATGGTGTTTCGCCCATTGATGTGATATGAATGAGGAAAACAGAAACCAACTAAATTTTTGTACTCCAATTTTTTTATTCCAATGTTTAAAAACCTTTGGATCATTATCATATGGGGGAGGACCCAAGTTCGCCAATCATCTAGGTCAAAGTCTAACAGATTGTTCCAAATTATACAAACGATCAGACAGACAATCCTGCTCTAAAAAATTTGGTTTTTGAGAAGGAGAAAACATTCAAAAGCGAAATGAAATTTGCATATCTACTAAATTACGGTCAGACAAAGCCGAAATAAAGGATTACACTTAATTTTATATTTGTAAAGATCAATGGTGATCAACTTAGAGCGCGCGAACGCAACGTCGCACTTTGGAGTTTATGACACAATCACAATTTTCTTTAAGATTACAGAAATTAGTTTTCAGTTACATGTAGAAAAAAGTTCAATTTGATAATAAATTCACATAATATATTTCGAATAGACAACCTTAGTTATAATTTTAGAAACTACTTCTTTACAAATGTCTAGATAGTTGCTTAATTTGCTATCTCCTATTGAAGGGCAGAAGAAAATCAACACATTAAATCATGTTCTTCTTCTACATCCACCGGATTATGATAAATGTTACAGATGCCTGATAAATGTTACCAAGTTTTGTTTTTAACAAAGAGTAAATAACCAAAGCGTTTTGGTTATGCATGTTTATTCTCCATAACAATGGACAATACCAACTGTTTTCCACATTTAACGAACCCTACCAAATTTTACAAATGCTCAGTTGAGCGTGGATTAACAAAAAAAGTGATTCACAAAATAGCAAAAATAACGAAAAACGTATGAATGCTCCAACCATCCTAAATCATGAATGCTCAAACAATGTAGAATCATGGTTGAAGACCAAAAGATTTCGTTACATTTTAGGAATTTTTATACAATTCGGATCCATGAAAAATTGCTTAAGTTGAATTTTTTTTGGAAAACGAGCACAAACTTCGTTTGCCAAAAGTTTAATCTAAATTTTACAAAAAATGTCCAGTATGTCTCTGTCTCTGATCTGAGATTCGTTTTTTGGTTGAAAAAATCGCGAAGACCTGAATAAACAATGTTGAGAACGAATAGCTGTAAATTTAACAAATGTATGTATGGTTTATTGATACACTATATTTTTGAAGTGAAGAGGTAATTTACCAAACCGAACATGAAAATTCTAGATGAACCCTCTTAATGAACAAATCTAATGAACATTCTTGCTTCGCCTTTTTTTTAAATGTTTTTTTACTTCACCACAATTTTAAATTGTGTGAAGTAATGAAATCTATCCAGAAAAAAAATAATTTTACATACCCCAAATTTTATTTTTTATTTTGTTTTGGACCATCCTCTACCCGAATAGTGAATAGCCAATAAAAAGTTTGGTGTTTGTCTGTCAACCCACCCGTCCGGGTTCGTGACATTCCTGCATAGGTTCTTGATGAAACTTTGGCAAATGATCCAAGTTCACTTAAAAATTGAAGATCTGGATTCATTTCAAAATTGGACAAAATGGCGGGGTCTCCCGAACACCTCTAAGTTTAAATCTTCAATAACTTCTAATCCCGTCTTATGATCTTATTGAAACTTGGTATGTAAGGTTTCCAATACTTCTGCATACCAACTTCCGGTTAAAAAGTTTTTTTCAGGTGTTTATCCCTACTTTAGCCTACACTTACGGATCGATTTTCATAAAACGTTGGTAAAAGCTTTCAAATAACAAGAGACATATAATTTACATTGCTTGCTGTTGGCACTTGGCGTAAGTATTTAAATAACATTATGTATATAGCACTTGTTATTCTACGCAGAATAACTTAAAAGTTAATTGATAAAAAACCGAAATATATATAGAGTATCTAAAAATCAACCTTGTGTTTTTTTATCAATTAATTTTTAAGTTATTCTGCGTAAAGTAACAAGTGCTATATACATAATGTTAACATGAGAAATATTTTATCAACTTTTGGAGTACATTGAATAAAGGGTTGGGGCCTCCACCATAAAGCAGGTGGTTTTTTCACTATGTTTTTAATGTTTGTTGGGAGCATACAACGTTCGTTCGTGAATGAATTTTGATGACACATTGGAAAAAGATGGAAATATGTATAGCATGGAGCTGATTAGTTTTTGAGCGATGTTGAACAAAGTGGTGGGGGGATCCCCCAAGCACCTGTTTTTTGAAAGCTCAATAACATCTGTACCTGATAATCGAATTGGATGAAACTTGGTACATAAGCATGTCACAAAACTTCTGCATCCCAACTTCCGGTTTTTTACTGTTGGTAAAAAATTTTTTTTTGCAATTTTTTGAATTTATTTCAGTGTCCTTATTGACACTACAGCTTACAATAAAGAAGCGATTATGAGGAAACTTATAAAAAAGGTTTTAATTAGTGTGAGAAAATAATGATCAACTTTTTGTACACATTGATCAAAGTGGCGGGGGTCTACCATACAACTGCTGACTTTTCTCACTTTGTTTTTAAACTTTGTTGGGAGCATACAGACTTCATTCATTAATCAATTTTAATGACACTTTGAAAAAAGATGGAAGCTTAAATGAAAAGGAACTGATTAGTTTTTGGACGGTAATATGATAAGTGGTGGGGGTCTTCCGAGCACCTGTTTAGTTGAAACGTCAATAACATCAGTTCATGATAATTGATTTTGATGAAACTTGGTATATATGCTTAAAGTGTAATTTGTAACCGGTAAAAATTTGTTTTTGCTTTTTCTATTCGCACGACAGAATTTATGTCTGTTGGGATACTACAGCTTTCTTTAATGTTTTTATAATTAGAACCACGCGACATTTATAACATCGGTTAGCCATTAATTGAAGTATTTAATGGATATTAGCTCACTATATAATATATATCCTGAAGATTTTGTTTCTAGAACTTTGCTGAAGTTAGCCTATTTATGCGTGTCGCAATATTTTTTAATGAAAAGCGTTGTGTAATGGAAATAACAATATGTCACAAAACATAGATATCTTTTAAGACAGTTGGATTATTAGCAACAATGAACAAACTAAATGACGAATAGAGAACGAGAGAAGACTATTTGATATTGGTGACGATATTTATAAAAAACAACGAAGTCAGCAACAGTGCTGATGAGGTGTTGAGCTTACTAAGAAAAATCGGGTTCGTAGTGATTTTTAAAAACTACGACTGTCTTTCTTATCTTATTACTTCGGTCTTAAAGACCTAAGTATTACATTCATGAGCTAAAAGTGAAATTCTTACCCCCACTTTTTTTGACATTTCTCGACGTTTTAGGACCTACTGATTCTAAAAAAGCAAAAAAAAATGTGTCTGTCTACCGTCCGGCCGTCACAACCGACGAAATCTAGAAAACGGATGAAGGGATTTGAAAAATTTTGAATTCTAAAAATAGGTACACTCAATGGTAAGAGCCGAAATGATGATGTGTTCGAACTGTACCGGAAGTGTGTCAAACAAATCGTCAAGTGTGTCAAAACAAGGAAATATGCATATTTTTTGCTTAAAAAACGTTCATTTTAAGTGATAATGAGTAGGAACAAAAAATGTGGAGAAATCTGGATGGTCAGGATTGGTATGTGAGATCAAAAACTAGATTATTGCATTATAAGTTTGTCAAATAATGTTGTCAAGTGTGTCAAAAGAAAGATTTTTATTTATTTTTTACCCTAGTTTTGGGAAAAAAATTAAATTAATTATTTGTTTGACATGAAATTTCATTATTATTATTGAGAATTATGGCATTATAAGTTTGTCAAAAAAAAGTTGTCAAGAAAGAAAGATTTTTATTTATTTTACCCAATTTTTTGGAAAAAAATAAAATTAATTATTTGTATGACATGAAATTTTATTATTATTGAGAATTATGGCATTATAAGTTTGTCAAAAAAATGTTGTCAGGTGTGTCAAAAGAAAGATTTTTATTTATGTTTTTACCCAATTATTTGAAAAACTAAAATTAATTATTGTACGACATGAAATTTTATTATTATTATTGAGAATTGTCAAAAGAAGAATTGTTAGTCAAAAAATTAATGTCAAGTGTGTCAAAAGAATGATTTTCATTTATTTTTTTAGAAAAAAATAAAATTAGTTATTTGCATGATGAAATGTATAATGAACATGAAATTATTATTATTGAGAATTTTATTGCATTATAAGTTTGTCAAAAAAATATTGTCAAGTTTGTCAAAAAAATATTGTCAAGTGTGTCAAAAAAATGATTTCATTTACTTTGTAGATAATTTTTGGAAAAAAAAATTTAGTTGTTTGTTTACGTAAATACATATATTTAAACATGGAAATTTTTGAATTTGTTATAGTTTTTGAAATATTTTTGGAATTTTGAAAAAGTTTCAATTTTTGATTTTGTAAAAATTTTTGGAATATTTTTAGAATTTTGAAAAATTTTAAATTTTTGATTTTATTATAATTTTTAAAATTTTGGAAAAAGTTTCAATTCTTGATATTGTTATAATTTTTGCAATATTTTTAGAGTTTTGGAAAAAGTTTGATTTTTTGAATTTTTGGAATATTTTTAGAATTAAGAAAAAGTTTAAATATTTAATTTTATTCTAATTTTTGGAATATTTTTAGAATTTTGAAAAAAAATATACAATTTTTGAATTTTATATATATATTTAGAATTTTGAAAAATGTTTCAATTTCTGATTTGTAAGAATTTTTAGAATATTTTTAGAATTTTGAAAAATTTAAAATTTTTGATTTTATTATAATTTTGGAAAAAGTTTCAATTTTTTATATTGTTATAATTTTTGCAATATTTTTAGAATTTTGGAAAAAGTTTGAATTCTTAAGAATTTTTAAATATTATTAGAATTTAGAAAAAGTTTAAAAATTTGATTTTATTCTAATTTTTGGAATATTTTTAGAATTTTGAAAAAAATTTTTGAATTTTATATATATATTTAGAATTTTGAAAAAATTTTCAATTTTTGATTTTGTAAAATTTTTGGAATATTTTTAGAATTTTGAAAATTTTAAATTTTTGATTTTATTATAATTTTGGAAAAAGTTTCAATTTTTTATATTGTTATAATTTTTGCAATATTTTTAGGATATTGGAAAAAGTTTGAATTTTTAAGAATTTTTGAATATTATTAGAATTTAGAAAAAGTTTAAATATTGTTTTTATTCTAATTTTTGGAATATTTTTAGAATTTTGAAAAAAAAATACAATTTTTGAATTTTATATATATTTTTAGAATTTTGAAAAAAGTTTCAATTTTTGATTTTGTAAGAATTTTTGGAATATTTTTAGAATTTTGAAAAATTTTAAATTTTTGATTTTATTATAATTTTTACAATTTTTGATTTTGTTATAATTTTTGCAATATGTTTAGAATTTTTGAAAAAAGTTTTAATCTTTGATTTTGTAATAATTTTTGAAATATTTTTAGAATTTTGTTTGAAAAAAGTTTGAATTTTTGATTTTATTTAATTTTACAATATTTTTGGAATTTTGAAAGAAATATGAATTTGTGATTTTGAAATATTTTCTCGAAACACTATATGGAGAGGTTTTTGAGTAGTTTGCTGATTGTATAATCTTTTCAATAAATTATGTTAATTTATGACCTGTTTCCGATAACGTATTGATGTTGCGTGTTAGTTTTGTAATACATATCTAAACCCTAAACTGAGATAAAAAGTACATGTACTTTAACAAAAAGTTATGTTTGATATACATCGCTGCCCAAAACTAAAAACCATGTCCTCATAAAATTTTTTGCCGAAAACTATATCAAAATCCTTAACCCAGACCGAAGTCTTGATATCTCAGAGCTTGAGATTTCAGCTTCCATATTTTGACTTCCATATTTTTCTAATTAGATTGATTATTGTTGATCTGAAATTAATATTTGATTGTTGCCTACAGAGCAGAAATTGTGAACAATTAATAACAACTTTTAAATGGAAACAAATACCGGTATTGATAATTCGGTATCAGTTTTGAAAAATGCTACGGCATACCGTTATTGATGTCCTAATTTCAACAAACTGGTTCCAGACACTATCCCGTTAGATGCACATCGAAAACGTACATTAAAAACTGATAGCATTTGCATTGAACCGCCAATCAGAGGTGCGTTTATTTATTACAATATTTTTATTTGTAGTTTTAGGCATCATTGGGAATATCACTTTGTGTTCGAAGGTTTATGTTAATTTGTTATTTAGAATTTTGAGATAAAAAATAAAGTCATACTACGAATAGAAGTATAGAAGAAAAACGTGTTCTAGACCGAGTTGTGAAAACCTGACCATTTTTGATATTCCTGAAACCTGGCATATAAGTAGTATGGACAAAATAAAAAATACAACGTGTTTTAAATTTTTTTAAAGTGCATAGTTTGAGCATAGCCGCCCCAACATGCACGAAAAATGAAAATTCTGCCAATCCTATGTAACTTTGAAATTAAATTGCTCAAGAACGGCTATAACGATTTCAGCAAACTTTTTCTTGTTTGATAGATGATTAGTTAGTCGTTTGAAAAAACATTAATTAATTGTTTTTGTAATTAGTTTTTAAATAAAAATGGTTGAAAATCAATTGGAATTAAATTAATTTTTTTTTCTGAAAATAGTTCTATCCTTACTCTAAAATATTCCAAATTTACAAAGAGACTTAAATTTGTGTTCTTGAGATATTTAATTTTAAAGATTTTAGTACGACTAATAATTGTAATTTTTCATAATTTTTTCAAACAACTTCCATTAACAAAAAATTTTAAATCCAATTAAATTTTAACTTTTTTTTTTTTAAATGTAGTTCTATCCTTACTTTAAAATATTTCAAATTTACAGAGAGACGTTAATTCGTGTTCTTGAGATATTTAATTTTAAATATTTTTGGTCCAACTAAAGTTCGAATTATTCATCATTTTGTCGAACTTCAGTGGTTAAAATTTTTTGTTGATAAAAATTGTTCGAAAAAATAATTAGTCCAGTAACTTTGTCGCCTGAGAGTTCTGATTTTTTGCAGACTTGTTAATGATGTTGGTTAATGATATTGTAGCAAATTCAGTCTACTTTAAAAACGTCCCAAGAAAGTATAAAGAAAAAACTAGTCCTTTAGGGTTATAAACGCCAAAATTTGAAAAAATAACGATTTTTTCGCGGTTTTTTCGATTTTTGACAAAGTTGCGTTCGGCGCTCGAGGTCACAAACTTGGATTATTCATTAGGCCAACATCATAAACATGTCTGCAAAACATCAGAACTACCGGATTTGACGCATACTGTGATGTACAAAGTTACAGGACTAAATGAACAAATAGAATTTTAGACAGACTAAAAATCTTTAAAATTAAATATTTCAAGAACACGAATTAACGTCTCTCTGTAAATTTGAAATATTTTAAAGTAAGGATAGAACTACATTTAAAAAAAAAAGTTAAAATTTAATTGGATTTAAAATTTTTTGTTAATGAAATTTGTTCGAAAAAATTATGAAAAATTACAATTTTTAGTCATACTAAAATCATTAAAATTAAATATCTCAAGAACACGAATCTAAACCTCTTTGTAAATTTGGAATATTTTAGTAGAAATATTTTCATCCCTAGATCGATAGATCTTCATCCCTATGTAGTGCCATCTTTAAAAAAGTTTTTTTAATATTTTTATTTAAAAATTAATTACAAAAACAATTGAAGGGTACAGGGGAAAAACAACGTAAGTCCATTTTTTTCGAAATCGAGTTAGTGCTGCTGTCTATTGAAGAAATACAAAAGCTTTCAGTTGGTATATTCAATTTTGATGAATATTAAACCCAGCTCATATAAATCAATTGAAAAGAATTCGCAACATTTTTTTTATACCCAATTTACAGGGAAAAACAACTTAATTCACCATTTTTTTACCAACAGACGCCTCTGGTGGCCCGGTTCAAAACACTTTTATGAACCATGTCTTTTCATTGTTTAAACCGAATTCACAAATTTTGTTGCATTTTAAAGACTTCAAACACAAAACTTCAATTTTCTCGAAATTTGATTTTATGGACTTACGTTGTTTTTCACCTGTACCCTTCAATTAATTAATTTTTTTTCAAACGACTAACTAATAATCTATCAAACAAAAAAAAGTTTATTGAAATCGGTATAGCCGTTCTTGAGCAATTTAATTTCAAATTTACATCGGATTGGCAGAATTTTCATTTCCCCCTATGCTCAAACTATGCATTTTAAAAAAATTGTAAAACAAGTTGTATTTTTTATTTTGTCCATACTACTTATAAGCCAAGTTTCAGGAAAATCAAAAATGGTCAAGTTCAAATCTCGACTTTTTCACCTGGGTATATTACGTTTTTCATCTATAATTGTATTATTTATTTTAAACATCATTACTTGCATCGAATTGTATTAATACTTTTTTATATGATAAAACGCATCAACGCCAAAGGCGGTTCGTCAAATTATTTTAACACTTTCCATTTAATTATCGTTATAAGAGGTCCACAATGCACATATATACGTCATAGGAAGTAAAACCCTTTTGTCATCACAAATTCATCAATAAACGGTCTACTATATTCGTCAACTTGGTATTAATTAATTGTGGTATTTTGGCATTGTTCATTAATCAATGGCGGTTGAATAATGAAACACACAAGGGACCTTTAAAGAATTAAAACATAAAATGACTTGTGTACTTTCAATCTAGATCGAAAAAAACGTGCGCCGTTTCCTAGGAGGTTATAGGAATAAAATTATCTACAGCATACAAAAGACAAATAAATATTTGACTCTATTATATTTTATGTACTAGGTACGTGAAAAGAGGTTGCTGTGTCGATATTGAACAAACTCCCTCAAACTTTTTTCGTTTACTAATGATATCCATATCAACAGACGTTTTTATGATCCACAATAAATGATTATTAATTCAGATTAATTCATCATCGCGTGTTTACAAAACAAATATTGTACAATTATGTAAGGGACCATATTTGTTGTAATAACATATCAAATATTACACACATGTGTCCAAATTTATATTTAGTAATTAAACCTGTATAGTAAAGTAAAATGATAAGAAATAAAATTTTATAGACAAAAAATAAAATTATAAATTCAACAATCAACAATAAAGTAGAAGTTGCCAGGAAGTACCTTGTTATGAATTGATCAAATTTCACTTATCTATTTCATTTTGTAATTGGTTAACTTAAATTGGAAAAATTATTTTGGTCAACGTTAATTATTATATTTTATTACATTAATTTGATTTTGTGTAACATATGTATGGGTAGGTTTAGCTAGAATAGAACTAGTTAAGTACATATAATCAAGTGAGAAATCGTTTTACTTTATATTATTACTTAAGTTGTATCTAACATAGATAATAAATGTAACATGGGTATTTGCTAGCAAATCAATTTTTTTTCCATTGATTATTTAAAGTTTGGCAATAAAGCCGGGCATTCACATACAACAGAAACAAAACAGAATTTCATAAAATTTGACAGCGAAAAATTCTGTTGCTGTTGTATGTGATTTTCAGCCTTAAGAAGTAATTGGAAAAGTATGCCGTCGTTTAACAGCGTAAAATAGCAAATAGCTATTAACTAATACTTCTAAGGTGGCAATGCTGATTAAAGAATACCGCCAGATCATACTAACCACAAAGAATCTAACTTAGATCGAGGATGGTCTGGGGAACTATATGTCGAAAGGATGAAACCAAAAAAATCATCTGATTCAAGCCGAAGTAGTAAGTACATTGTGATGACGACCAAAGTCAACTGACTCGAAGTACTCCTACTGATTGTTAACATAGATTCGTATTTATTTGTACTATTATCTACAGGATTAAGATCTTTCTCCTGATAATTACGTCCAATTGGGCAATCAAAATCTCAATTTAATTATATCATATATGGGGTAATATAGCTTTCAAGTTGTGTATATCTATGAGTTAAATGGAAATGATGAGCAAAAACAATAATGAATAGTTGATTATATAGTACTTGAAAATCAGTCATCGATGGACTCTTCAAAAAGGCTTTAACGTTTAAGTGTTTAACCAAGTTCAACTTATTTGCTGTTAGTAAAAATTGTACCAAAAATTAATTTGATAATAAAACTTTCAAAGTTCATGAGTCGACGACCTATTCCAAAAAACACAAACGAAATCCTTCAATTTAAAACAAAACCACAATCACTAAACATGCAAATTGGACAAATAAAAACTATATGAAAATATTTTAACAAACATAAACAAAACAAATTACCTGTGAAACAATGATGGGAAATTGATGTACATTCGGACGATATGATATTAAATTATCTAAACATTTGCTAACCGATTCTCGATTACATGCGAATACTAGCACAGGAATAACTGGTCCATTAAATTCTCTACTATATTTTTTATTCAATAATTGAGTCTTTTCTATTTCATTTAAACTAATACTATCATTATTTTCATTACCATCAACAGCAATCCCTAATGGAATTTCTTTAATTATATTTTTATTATTTTCATTTATTTGCTTATCCTTTTGTATAATCTTTTTTAATTTAATTATATTTAAAACATATTTTATTAAATTATCATTACTTTCAGTCTCTTGTTTTAAATTTAATTCTAAACGATTTATTTTATCAAGTAGTAAATTTTTATTTAAATCAGATGTTGAATTTTGATTTGTTATAATGAAATATGATACAATTGTCCAGACACTTATCACAAATATTATTAAAAATGTTCGTTTTGCACGCATAATTATTAATAAATAATTTCATAATTTCATTTAAAAATTAAATAGGAAAATAATTTTTAAATTTTTGACATAACCTCACATTTATAAAAAAAATAATTTTATCTCAAAAAATTATATACTATTTTTTTATTTGTTTGGATTATAGATAATTTAAAATAAATTATTCAAACAATTTTTTAACTGATGTGGCACATTTTTATTAAACTTTCGGTCCATCACAATTGTTATTATTTAAAAAAAATTGAATTATTGTTTTATGAAATCACAAAAAAATATTTATATTTTTGTACAAACTAAATTTGTTTTTCTTCCTCGTAATTTTGTAATGTTGTACGTGGATTGTTCTCTCTCACGGATCTCGACACGAATAAAGAAAAAGAAAGAAAAGGAAAAATAATACAAATGACATTTGAAAGAGAATCTATTTCATATCAAAATATTTTGACGTTTGATTAAAAGAGAAATGAGTTGTTTCTAGTAGAAGGTGGGGTGGTAATGCAGTTTTTGTATTTAGCCGAGACATATATTTTCTGATCAGAAATATTTGAGTGATTAATGTAGATTGTGTTGATGAGTTAGTTTTGAGTTGGTGGGAGATTACAATGATAGTTGTGCTGTTGTGCCCGTGCACTAATTAACTAATGATATGCAACAAATTTTAACAAACAAATTTAAATTATAAAATAACTACATATATTACAGTAATTATTTGGAAATCATTTGTAAAAATAAAATTATGTCAATTTATAATAAACTAAAATGTAAAAATATATATACAACAATTTTGCTTATAATTTTAAACTAATGATTCCGCAATTTGGTAATAATTTTAAATTGGCAAATCATTTTAATTGAAACACAAAAACTGTGTCAATTACACCAAATTAAATATTAGATCTAAGCTTAGTGATAATTACTGTGATTATAAAATTATAAAGCTGGATAGAGGAAAGGACAAAGGTGGTGGCCTTGCCTTTATCATTCACAAAACCGTTATCTACCGTACAACCATATTACCTGCAGTACCAGGAACTGAAACACACCTAGAACAACTGGGCATTATAATAAAATCCAGCAACACGGAGATAACTCTAGTCAATATATATATATATATATATATATATATATATATATATATATATATATATATATATATATATATATATATATATATATATATATATATATATATATATATATATATATATATATATATATATATATATATATATATATATATATATATATATATATATATATATATATATATATATATATATATTCCACCAGTAAGCTGATACCGGTTATGAACCGTCCATAGGACATTTATTTTATACAAAAGACTGTCTGATTCTCGGCGATGTGATTGCTCATCATGATCTATGGCACTCGCACCTAAACACTGATTCACGGGGTGAAAACATTGCTGATGAGATTGACGGCTCCAATTTTGAAGTCCTCAAAGAACCACATCCAACAAGGGTTACAAACAACTCGTATTCTTCTCCATATGTTTCCCTTGCCAGCATGTCACTAATGCCAATTGCAGAATGGAGAACTGATATTGCATTGGGATCAGACCACGTGCCGATCATCATCAACTTAAGCCGTTCAATCAATATAATAAAATCTGAGAAGAAGACCTATACTAATTTTAACAAAGCAGACTGGGAGAATTTTACTAGTTTTACTGAAATGGAATTCAGTAAACAATTTTTACCACTTGAAGCCCTCTCTGGGGAAAGAAATTTTAGAAAAATTTTTAATACAGCAACATCTCGCTTCATTCCATCCGGCAGAATACAAAAGGTGAAACCAAACTTCCCACAGGAAGCTTGTGTACTCTCCACCCAAAGAGACGACATCCGCAAAGCAGATTCAGCTGATACTAGAATTCCAGACCTTAACAAGAAAATCAATTTAAGTTAGTTGTAGAACACAAACGTGATAAATGGAGAAAACTAGTGAGTGATTCAAATTTTGGCACTAGCAAAAGTCTCTGGAAGGTCATAAAAGGCTTAGCCCATCGTCGACAACCAGGTAACAATTGCATGATCTCCTTCGATGATATCCCAACTGAAAACCACAGAAAATGTGCAACAAAATTCAACACACTGTTTACACAAAAGCCACGTTAACATGAAAAGCAAACTAGGGCAGTATTGAGACATCTGCGCAAATTGAAAACTGAAGATTTAGAGGAAATCATATTTTCGGAAGAAGAGGTTGAGAATGCCATAAAGAAGATTAAGCCATCCAAAGCTATTGGACCCGACGACATCTCGGCCATCATGCTAAAACATATTGGACCCAAAGGATTGAAATACCTCACCACCATACTCAACACATCGCTAAATACACTACAAATACCAAATGTCTGGAAAACGACAAGAATAAGCCCCATCTTGAAGCCTGGAAAACCTGAAGAAAAGGGAGAATCCTAAAGACCGATCTCCATTCTCTCATCGGTCGCAAAACTGATTGAAGCGCTTCTATTACCTCAGTTAACCGGATCTTACAATTTGGCGGCTAGAGCCTTGGCAAATAGAGTTCTAAATAAAAAGCCACAAAAAGTCGCTGCCGAAGAGGTTCAACTGCCCCGTAGCACCAGATCCATCCTAGCTCAACTAAGATCCGGTTGGTCTCGCATCCTAAACAATTACATGTATAGAATTGATCCTAAAATTATTGACAGGTGTCCGGCATGTGAAGGCACGCCGCATGATGTAGACAACCTATTCAGATGTCCTAAAAATTCCACTAACCTGACGAAGGAAGATTTGTGGTGCCGCCCAAAAGCAGTAGCAGAGTTCCTGAACCTGAACATGGAGCCGGAGGATTAGCACCTAAACCGTCGCTACAACAACAACAACAACAACAAAATGGCGACAACACATTATAGAGCAATTGCTGTAGCTTGTACAAGACGAAAATGGACTGAGATTTGAAATAAAAAAATGTAAATCGAAAATACGTAAAGAAAACGTAAAATTTTCACATTAAAATATTGAAAATATGTATTTAATCATTTATACCTAATATTCCTATTTTATTCCTAATTATTGTTATGATTTTAATATGAAAATCAATTAATTTGATAATCGGTTTTAAACCGGTTGAATTTGCAGATGAAATCATCTGACAATTTTCTAGCAGTTAATTAGTAAACCAAATAATTTTTCAAAAAGGCAGTTGCTATCAGCTAACTTTTCTTGCAGATTTTATATCTATCTCGCGCATGCTATCCCTCTTTTTCTCATACAAAATATTTTTCATTAACTTTTCAGATTATGATAACTGCAAAATTGATTATGGGAGCTGAATTTAATTTGTGTGTAATAGTACCATTAGACACCACTGACTCCAAAAAGTTATTAAAATTCGCAGTGCAAAATAAATGCCGAAATAATTCATAACCAATAAGTCATTACAATTATTTCAAGCTTAGCACTATCTATTAAACTTATTCAGAAATTTTATGTGTTCATTTATCCATACAAACTTTCATAATTCCATACATCACTTTTCATACAAATTAAATCATCCTCAAAAATGTAAAATCGATTTTTTTCTTCATTCATCAATCTATCTTTTGAGTATCAAAATTGAACTCTTTGAGTCTCAAAAGATAAAAGATGTTTAATTTGACGAAACAAATTTTGGAAAAAAGAGTTCAGTTTATCTTTTTTCTTCAACTCAAATGAATTTTGTATTCCAAAAATATTTGATTTTGTATTTATTTTTATTTTTTACACTAATCAGTCTTTAAAATTAATTTTAATATTTGATTTTGGTTATTCATGATAAATTTAAATCTTTAGAAAAATGATAATCTTCTATCTCTGGGTTTTTTATACAACATTGTCGATAATTCCTTTTTAGCTACGCACATAATTTATTGAGAAATAGTCAAATTAAAAAGTGACCACTTAAGGCAAGTAATTTTTGAGACTCAGTCAAGAGCTGGGCGCTGGCCAACAATGTCAGCTCAAAGGACATGAATGCATTTTGCCATCTATGTAATCAGCTTCAGTTTACCACGTTCCGTCACTAATATACTCCTGTTTCAAAATCAAAACAAACTTTATTGAAGTTACTACGCCAACGTTGTCTGATTTTTCCGTTCCAACCAACACAAGCTGGTTCCATGGTTCAACTTTTTCAATGGTTCCACTTTTTTAATGATCCATGGTAATAGGGATCTGCCTACATAACCAAACTATTTATTCAGTTTAGATTTGATGCCTCTAACTTAACAACCTTAAAGAAGTTAACAACCCGGGTAAGAAAACGCTAAGGGGCCAAGACCGCGCCATAGCTTTTGAGGGTGGGGCCCAAACGACCCAAGCTTGGACTGATATCCTGGGGCCTAGTCTGGTAAATAAGACTTGGGCCAGGTCTACCAAACCAATTTTTTTCCAAACCTTAAAATGTGTGGAAAGAGGTTGTGGAAAGAGTAACATATATGAAAATAAAGATAAACATAATATGGCCTGCACATGTTTACAATGCATTAGACTTATTAATAACGCGTAATATAATAAACTGAGCCTTGCTTCATTCTAGGCATTTACAACTGGTTCAGACCTGGCCCAAGGCTAATTAATCCTTGATGATAAGATAGATCAAACGTTTACAATAAAAACAAATGGGCAAATGAGCTTCTTTGTTTTTACATTATTATTGCATTTCAAGTATCTTTTTGATTTACTATGTAATGTACGATTCATCTCTGTAAACTTAAAATTAACTGATATAACGCCCATAACAAGATGTTTGGTATGTTTATCTATTAGAGTAAAAGTAGTATAATTCAAAGCCAAACTAAAAAAAAATCTATACCAAAAATAGATACGAGATATGATGAAATGTGTATCAAAACAGCTGTCTTTGACGTATTATCAAATATATTAATGTGTGTTTGGATATTTATATCAAATTGGTATACATACAATGTGCACACACTTCAGACTTAAGTTTATCTCACATATTAAATAAAAATATAAGAACATGTTTCAATGTATGTCTTGCAATATGATTATTTGTGTATATAAACGATTATTGTTTTGGATTACATAATATAGTACTTGAAGAAAAGTTTTTATTCGTTTAGGTAATTAACCGAATTAACATTACTAAAATATAAACTATTTTCGTTACTCCTACAGTTTTCTTCCCAAAATAAACATAAATTAATCAAATTAATTAAATCTTTTCAGCTCATCTCTTTATTACCATTTTGCTAAAATTAATTTTTATTCTTAAATAAGTTACCTATTTGTTATAGAATTAATTTTTTTTCTCTTTGCGATGCGGCACGTGATTCACAATTATGTAAAAAAATAAACGAAATAAATTAAACAAGACCCCTGCGGCAAGTGATAGATAAATATTTGGGTTAGAATTTTGTTTGTATTTTATTGCTGTTATGATTTCAAGTTCTTTGACTGACAAGAATGTCAGGAAAGGTGATGTTTAAATTTGAAATCAAAGAGGACAAGCTACTTGAACGGTAAAAAATGGGTTGGCCCAAAGAATGATTTTTAATCAGCGATTCAAATAGTTTAAATTTTATAACTAATAATTTGATTGAAAGAAATGGCAAATACTTTGATCTACGATGTAAAAGTCAATGTTTCTCTTTATGCAAAGTCTTAGTAGCACTTGATTAGATAATTTTTATATTCGTAAATTTTTTTCACATTCGTTCGTTTGGAACGTAAATCGAATATGTGTTTTGATCTTGTGAACTTAAAATCACAATTATGAGGATTATATTTTGAAATAATGCAGGATCAGAAGGCATGCTTGTTCCTTAAGTTTTCATAATTCTCTGATATATATTTCTCTAATTTTGTACGTCCTGTAGTTTGTCAATTAAGTTCCACCCCATTTATCAATATTTCTCTCTCTCTCTCTCTCTCTCTCTCTCTCTCTCTCTCTCTCTCTCTCTCTCTCTCTCTCTCTCTCTCTCTCTCTCTCTCTCTCTCTCTCTCTCTCTCTCTCTCTCTCTCTCTCTCTCTCTCTCTCTCTCTCTCTCTCTCTCTCTCTCTCTCTCTCTCTCTCTCTCTCTCTCTCTCTCTCTCTCTCTCTCTCTCTCTCTCTCTCTCTCTTTCTCTCTCTCTCTTTCTCTTTCGCTGATGTATGCAGATGTTGTACCTCTAGCATTTTTTCAGGTTAAGTTAACCATATGGATCTGTGACTGAACGGTTGAAACAAAACCGCATTGAAAGTCACTGTTAAATTAGGCGAAAGAGATGAGTCAAGTCCATACAATAATAACAATTCTTTTATATGTAGTTCCAACAGTGTGATGCCACAGTAATTCTCACGAAACAATGAGAATCGTTTTTCTACTCATCAGTTATAGCTAGTTCTTCTTAGTCTTGGATTGTTGTATTTATGTCGTAGCTGCTTTTGCATGTTTAAATAAGCCTGCGAGGATTGACATCGGCTGTTTTGTGGAAACATCTTTATGCAGATTTTGGACATTATTACCCAGACATCGGCGGCGACGCGAAAAAGAATTTCGAAATTTCGTTACCTCACCAAAGATACCACTAAGTTGTCAGTGAATAAAACACAATGGTAAATTTTATTTCTCCTCTGCAGAAAAGCTTAACTACTACATTTATTTAATTTTTTTTTTTAATTCTTATTTATTACAATTAATATTAATTTGTTATTAAATTTTTATTTTACAAAAAAAAGTTATCACTTTATGGTATTTAATATAATTTTTTTTTAATTTAACTTTAAATTTTCTTAGAAAAAGTTACTCAAAATTGAGTTTTGAGAATTGAATTAATTGTTATCTTTATATTATTAAGATATTTTCTATGTTTTAATATTAATTTTAGTTTCTATTTTTGTTTTACTTATATTATAAAAGAACATCTCATTCTGAAATCATTAGAACTCGTCTAGAATCTGATTTAGTGAAGTATAAATAAATTGGTCCCAACACCGTTTTGGTTTTCGATTAAATGTCGATAATCATAAATTTGTTCGAACGTTTGTTTATCCCAAGCATAATCCTGTTCTAATCTGTTTGCATCATATGACTTAGTTAAGTTTAGATATCGTAATTTTATTTTTAATCTCATTTAATGATTTCAGAATAATTTACTATATTTGATTGGAATTTATTTTTGAAAATTTAAAAATTTTCCCAATCAATAAAAAATGCTCTTTTTCGCATGTTTTTAAAATATTAGTTTTCGTTTTTGTTTTCATTATTTTTTTGTTTGTTTAGTTTTTCGTTTTTTTTTAAATGCAAATTTCATTATATTATCTAATCATTACAAAAAAAAATTACAAAACTTAGCGTTACATGATCAAAAAAATTTCGTATTAAAAGATCACATGATAAAGCGTAAAGCATGTCGATAGTAAAATAGAGAAGTCTAGTTTTGTTGCAGATGAATCCAGTTGATTGTGATCAACTCCATCATCTTCGAAGTTTTCAATACTAACAACCTTAAAAACTGATGTTTCCTCTACATTTGCTAATTCAGCACTTGAATCGGTTGATTGTGAAACTAATTGTTGTTGTTGTTTATTATCATGAATACTTTCAAAAATACTACCACGACTGTTTCGAGCTAACTTTTGATTAGCAATTTTAAGTTGTTTGATTTTTTGTTCTAATTCGTTGACAGTGTCTATAGAGGAGAAAATTAATTAATATTTTAAATTTACTTAGTGAAAATGTGAAAATACTTTGATCGGTTTTATCATCATAATTAACTCTAATAAAGGTTGTCATTGAGATTTCATAGATTTTGTTTGGATCTGCAGCTGATGTGCTCACTTCACGACGCTTTCTTCCATAACCGGTTTGTCCATTACTACATTGAATCTGGTTATAAAAATATGTTATCTTATATGTACTTAAAACTTTGATATCATTATCTATAAAAGAAACATACCCCTTTGCATTTATCTAAGCAAACGTTAACAGTTCCTCGAAATTGAACAAATGTTGATTCAGGAAATTTAAACGCTCTAAACTTAGCTGTCAAAAAATCACCATCAACCGTGTTAAAGTTTTCAAATAAGAATGGATCAACAGAACATCCATTAAATATAATTGTTTCTTCTTGTGAATTTGTATCAGTAACCTGCATATATGTAACCCCTAATCCATATACAGGTGCTGATGCTTTATCCAAAAATATTTCCATTGATAACGGTGTTCCGGGACTAACATTTAATTCACCTGTAATAATTTCACCACCTTGCTTTACACCTACGTTTAAAATCGGCTCAGGCGCACGTTCAATGTATGAATTGGTTATTTCAAGATCTCTGTCAATAATAAAAAACAAATTTTCAATAACTATTTTAATATAAACAAAATAAAATAATCTCACTCAGGCTCCTGAAATCCAATTGGTAATGTATCACGTCTAACGATATCATGTTTTGTTACATTATAAATTGGTCCTGTTGTAACACATTTTACACTGATAATTTCTTTGCCTATTTCTGGATCACCTTCAACAATTATTTTATGATAATAAACTTTTTTTCCTGTTATTTTATTGACAACACGAGTTACACCACATTCAAAAATATCTGATAATGATAATCGAAACTCGGCCAACGATTCTGTTATCGTTGGAAGGCATGCTGGATTGGGATAACTTTTCATACCATCCAAATATATATGTGGGGTTGTGTTGTTGATTGATTTTGTTGGTAATGATATCTCAACTCGCATTAAATCTGATGTACAATGCACTTTATTGACACCTAGAATTAGAGTAAAAAAAATTGATTGTTAATAGATTGAAATATAAAAAATTATATTAACACAAATAGTTGATAAGCGTTACATGAGTTTTTGTCATCTCATCTATTTGTTTAACTCTTCATCGGTTACAATAACAATACTAGTACGGTGATAAAAAAATAATGAAATGGTTTTTTGCTGTTTCGCTCTGTTGCGTTAATCGACAAGTATTTATTAAGATTTAAAGTAGTTGTTTGTTAATTATAATAACGATTATCAATAGTACTTTAAACTATACGAAATTTCAGTCAAGCTCATTCGTAAATCAGTAAATAAAACTACCTGTTCAGATGATAAAAAAAATCGATCTTGTAGGTTGTGAGATTTAGGTCTTAAAAAGTTGTGTTGTTTTGGAACATATTATAATGCCTACTACACAACACACATTTTATTTAAAAAAAAAAGTAGTGTGTGTACCAGAGTACACAGGTAAGAAGTGAAACTTCTTTATGACATATCATTTTTCTACTATTTAGAACTTCACAGAAATTAGGTAGATAAGGCTTAGGAAAAAAACGCCGATTATTGATAACCAATTGTTTGGTGAGTATTGTACCTTCGTATATATCTCTGATACACTCCAGTTCTACATGACCAACGTGACTACATTACCACCATGACCAGCATGACCACCTTGACCACCATGACCACCATGACCGCCATGACCACCATGACCACCGTGACCACAATTACCACCGTGACCACAATTACCACCATGACCACCATGACCACCATGATCACCATGACCACCATGAACGCCATGACCATCATGACCACCGTGAACACCATGACCACCATGACCACCATGGCCACCGTGACCACCATAACCACCATGACCACTATGACCACCATGACCACTATGACCGCCATGACCATCATTACCACCGTGAACACCATGACTACCATGATCACCATGACCACTATGACCACCATGACCACCATTAACCATGACCACCGTGAACACCATGACCATCATGACCACCGTGACAACCATTACCACCATGACCACCATAACCACTATGACCAGCATGACCACCATGACCACCATGACCACCTTGACCACCATGACCACCATGACCGCCATGACCAACGTGACCACCATGACCACCGTGAACACCATGACCACCATGACCACCATGACCACCATAACCACCATAACCACTATAACAACCATGACCACCATGACCACCATGACCACCATGCCCACCATGCCCACAATGAACACCATGACCACCGTGACCACCGTGACCACCGTGACCACCATGACCACCGTGACCACTGTGAACACCATTACCACGATGACCACCATGACCAACATGACCACTATTACCACCATGACTACCATGACCACCATGGCCACCATGACCACAATGACCACCATGACCACCATCTACAATCGACACATCCAACTCATATAACATTTAGTACAATACTTATGCTCGGTTGCTTGAACATTTACTAAGTGAGACTTAGCTAAATCGTCAATAAGAAATATCTCTCAAACCTTTTTCACGACGTTTTTTGACAAAAACAAACAAACATTTAACTGAATAACAAGATAAGAAAACTTAATTGAATCTTTAAGCCTTATTTAAAGGTCCAATCGCGATCAAAATACGCAAAACTAGTTAAATTAATGTACCGTTCAAATTAATCTACACAGGCTAGAAAAGACCTCATCTAATTTGAACCACTTTACTCAAAACGGTGTTTACTTCTCCTTTTTAAAAAGATCACTTCATAGGCTCAATACTAGTGAGCGTAAAAGAAACAAAAAACAAAGAGTTATAACCTTTAAATATGACCATATTACTGCCGGTGATGGTTCTCATTCTATATGGTAAACTGATGTGATAAGATAAGGTTAGACGACTGTCTGTCAATCAACCAAATACAAATATTGTCATCTCCAGTAACAAGAAACTTTCAATTTCATCTATTTGTATGATCGTTTCTCATACAATATTGTATGATTTTTGAACAACTATATTTCTATGAAGGAAATAAAGGATATTGATATGACCATTTTTCACTCTCGTTCTGAGTGAAATAAAACAAAATAATAATAAAAACTTTTCATTAATTTTCCACTTCTTTTCCAAAAATATAAATACACATTTTTTCACTCTGGACATTGCAATCCAAATACTATAATTGCACCTAATTGAGGAAATATTAAATTTTTTCTGTGAATTTAATAAAATTTATATTTGTAGTTTCTGTATTCAAAAGAATTGAAATGTTCTATTGAAAACTTAAGTGTCAACTTTTAGATGCATTGTTAATCGTATTAAAAAAAAAAATTGATCATTAATTTTGTGAAGTCATCATTCGATTTACTCATCCACTTAAACAAAGAAATGTTTTTTTTATTAATTATATCCGTTGACAAATTTTATCTGCAATCTGTGTTGCTTTCAAAATTAAAATTTATAAAAGGTTTTTTGTTTGTTCTCATTAATCAAGGAAATAATTAAATTAATTTAAAAAGTTAAATTTATTGATTGCGATATATTAAAACCAAATTTTTTGAAAGGTAAATTTGTTAAAAAATTGCAATTGAAAGAAAGAGCTCCAAAAATGTGTTGGTTGCATTTAAGACATGAGAAGAATAGAACAAAACAATAAACCACGATCATGATGATAGTTTGACGATCACGATTTTTACAAAATTATTGATATGATTCTTAACTAAATGTGATATAGGATCTCTATAGTTGCAAAATAATTTTGATTGATATAAACAAATTTTTTTGTTCTACAAATTCTTTAAACCCGTCTCTCATCGAATCAACAATTGAAATCTTTTTAAAAGTTGTTAATTACCTGATCATAAATAACGCCTTAAACTATTTTAATCAAGTAATTCAAATTAAGCTTTTTATTCGCATTATCTCATGGAATATTTAATAGGAATTAATTCATAATTGTCCATAATTTAATCCGTCTATGCATAAAAGTATACATTAAAGAAGAGATCTAATTGTTGCATAAAATAACAACATAATTTAATCAAATTAAAATATTTAATCTATATTTTAAATAAACTAGATTGTATATTCTTGCTTTATACTGCTACAATTAACTACAGTTTAGAGTTCTACATTTAATTTATAAGAATATACTAAAAATAAATTATTGTGAAGAATAGTTGTGAGCATTTATAGAAATTGTTATTTTTTATGAATCGAACATATTGAGCGACGGTTGAATAACATTACTGCTATTTAAGGATGAACAGTCATCTTTTAATATTTGTTATTTATAAAAACTCAATATTCTCAATCCTTTAAGTCTTAAGATAACGTATCAAGTGGAGATCGAAACTTTAGATCAGGTTAAGTTGAATGAAATGTGAACAATGACTTTAAAGTTAAGGGAATTGAAATTATCCTAAAAATTAATATAGGTCTGGAGGTTAAGAGATTCCTTGCCATATAAATCACGAATAGATAGACTGTCCATTTCCAATTCTGTTCTGGTGTGGAAAAGAGGTGTTGTTGCCCAGACACGATTTATTGTAATGCATTTGTGAAATTTAGTGAAGGAAGATTTTTTTCTATTTTAAGGACCTGACTTAAAAAACTGGATGTTTGGATTCACACCTCAAAAATAAAATAAACGCCACTGTGTTCAAATTAACAAAAAAATTAGAGGTTTAAACCTTAGATAGACAGTAAGGACATTATGCTTTCCTGGAGACTCAAAGAGTGATGATAACACCTTGCATAAAGGCTCTGACTCACAAAAAGTTGCTAGCCTCAATTTAAGGCGGTTGTGTGAAATAATGAGCTTATAATAATTGAATTTTCAAATCGTGAGTAAAAAATCAATTCTATAGAATTTCATGACGCTGCAAGAATTTCATGACGCTGCAAAAATCAATTCTATAGAATTTCATGACGCTAGAGGACGCTGGCACACTGCCAAGTTTATATATAAATTCAAACAATGGACGACTCAACCCATCTTACTCAAGCAACTCGCAGCTTACCGTTTGGTTATACTATGGCTTAATCAACATTTTAAAATTTTTTAATTTAGTTAAATAAATCAAAATAATAATGGTTTGGTCTCCAAGTTGTTTAAATTAATTTTATAATAATTTATTTAAAATAAATTTAATAATTTTTGCATTAACAACTTTTTTAAATAATATTTTGTAACATGTTTCAACCATAAATGGTCATTCTCAAACATTTGAAAATATTATGAATCAAATAAAACATTTTTTATTCAACAAAATTTTTGTTTGATAAAAAACATACTACAAAAAATTTTAGGTAGATTTCATATAAAAATCTACCTATAGTAATGTGCGGAAATTCGGCAAAATTTTGGTGCCAAACGACTATATATGATAAGCGAAGACGAAAAAAACAAAAAAAATTTATATATATATATATATTATATAAACAACTTCCATTAACAAAAAGTTTTAAAATCAATAAAATTTTAACATTTTTTTTTTAAATATAGCTCCAACCTTACTTTAAAATATATCAAATTTACAAAACAGGGGTTAATTCGTGTTCTTGAGATATTTAATTTTAAAGATTTTTAGTCCGATTAATCTTCTAATTGTCAATTATTTTTTCAAACAATTTATATCATCAAAAAATTTTAACCACTGAAGTTCGAGAAAATAATGAGAAAATAATCATCTATCAAACAAAAAAAAGTTTGATGAAATCGGTATAGCCGTTCTTGAGCAATTTCATTTCAAAGTTACATCGGATCGGCAGAATTTTCATTTTTCATGCATGTTGGGGTGCCCCCTATGCTCAAACTATGCACTTTAAAAAAATTTTAAAATACGTTGTATTTTTATTTTGTCCATACTACTTACATGTCAAGTTTCAATTTCGACTTTTTCTTTTTTTCTGCGTAGATCACGTTTTTCATCAGTTAGAGGTTCCTGAGTGAGCGGCTCCAACAAAAAAGTTTGCAAAAAATCATTTTTTTTAAACAACCGGCACTCACACGGCTGCATTTGTAAAGTCAGATCAAAAACCTTTTTTTTTAAATGTGTGTTTTATAAATAATATCTTGGACAAATTCGTAAATCAGCCACATCCAATGCATGGTTAAGAAACTAGAGGCTTAATACTAGGAAAAAAGTCTGTTTTTTAGATCCATTATAACGGCCGTTTGAATACTAATATTTGTAAAAACTTCACAAATTTAGAATCTTTAAAATCTTTTTTATCAATTTCTTTCAAAAAATAGACCTCTGCAGTTGGAAGTTTCTGAGTGAGTGGCTCCGACAAAAAAGCTTGTAAAACACAAAATTCGTTTGAAAGCAGTGGCGTACGGAGAATTGAGGTATGGGGGGGGTTTAGATAAAAAATTTAATTTGATTTTTATGTTTTTAAGGTTCCGTTTTTATACGGAACACTACTGTTGAGATTACGATGAGTTTTTGTGTTAAAATCGGTTATCTCATAAACTATAAATCCTGTGGACCAGAAATTTAAGACGCGTATAACACTAACCTGTCCCCTGAAGATGATGGATGCAAAAAAAATAAAGTTGTTTCCGTTTGTTTTACGGGGCTGAGAAGTAAGTACCTTTAAGGAAGTACTTTTTTTACCGATTCAAGTAAGGTATTATATGAAAGGGCTCGACTTCAGTATCCCTTTAAAATGTATTTTAGAATTTTTTACTACACAGTTTTTTGAATAAAATTGAATAATAGCGTTTTTTCATGTTTTCTTATCCCACTTAGTTCCGAACCTATTTAATAAAAAAAACTTCAAAAGTTTTAGGAAATATAGAAAAAGTGGTAACTTTCGAACGAAAAATATAGTGAAGCCTAAAATTCTCATAATCGTTTTATTAAGGGGGTGGTAACGAGAAAGGGGAAAAACACCATTTAAAACCCAGCCATGTGAGATATCATATGAACGAGCACTTAATTCAAGAAACATTGTAATTTTTTTTAGAATTTTGCAGTGCACAGTTTTTGAATTATTGTCAAACAAGTGCAACAAAATGTTGGTCCCACCCTTTCCACCTCTTGGTTTTCGAGCTTAATTGACAGAAAAATTTGAAATAATTCACAGAGAAAGGAAATTTGATAAATTCTGAACGAAAACTATAGCGAAGTGTCACATAATTATTTTTCTGTATTCGAGGTGGTGAGATTGGAAAAGGGTAAACAAATCTTTTTTGACCCTAATAACTGGAATATGAAAGACACTTAATTTAAAAAACATTGTAATTTTTTCTTAGAATTTTACGGTGCATTATCGGTGAATTATCGTCAATTATTATTGAATTGTTATTTGAATTAATAATGTATATTTTCCAATTTTAACCATTTACAAGTTGGTGATTGCATTTAACCGAGATTTAACATTATGTGTATAATTTGGATCAATTTTCAATTGACATTGATTGCTATTGACTTTTACGAGGAAAAAATCATTTTTGCAATTCCGAATCACAATTCGACGTATTTCGATGTTGTCAACACCGTCAAAAAATGAGACTTTTCCACAGTGTTTTATTTTTCCGCACTGTTTTAACTTTTTTTTTGATTTTTTTTCCGCACTGTTTTATTTTTACTTTTCTGCACTGTTTTAACTTTTTGCTTTGCTTTGTAGAAGTAAAAAATAAGAACGTATGGAAAAATTTCTCAATTCTAAATTGATAAAAGAAAATGTTTACTTCTATCTGAATATAAATGTAGAGTGTAAAAAAGTTGGATGCAGAGTAATTTTGTTTAGTTGTTTCATTGTGATTCGAAATTGCAAAAAACGTTGTGTGCAACCCGTTGCACAAATTGATTTTTTCCGCACCTCGATACACAAAGTACTATTTTATGCGCCTATGGTATTGCGATATAAAAAGTCTACAACACAACTTTATTTAAATTATTTTTGTCAGTTTGTTCTTCTAGGATTCACGGAACCCTAGGCGAGCGAATTTTATTCGCACTTGACCGACTTTTTTTTATATTAATTAAAAGGTTAAAAATTAAAATAAAAAATCGGTATTTAACATTTAACACAATCGGTTTTTAAATATAATATAAATATATGGTTATGAATTAGAATTCAAATTGAATTCAAGATTAAATAATATGTACATACACAAAATAACTACACACTGTTATTATGAAATAAGGGATCTGATAGAGACAATTAGGTTTTTACTATGGTAAATTGAAATGTTAATTACATGTAAGTGCATATTAGAATAATTTTTTAACCGACTTGATGCAACATGAGGGGGGTTCGAACCCCCAGCAACCCCTCCTTGCGTACGCCACTGTTTGAAACAACCGGCACTCTCACGGTTGCATTTGTGGAGTCAGATCAAAAACATAAACCTGTGCAATTAGAGGTTTTTGACTCGTCGGCTTCAACAAAAAAGTTTGCAACAAGCCCTAAGTAAAACAATTTGCAAAAACCTTATAACAGTCAATGAAAAAAAAAATAAAAAGATTGGAATAGAAGAAAAAACTTTTTTTCTTAGAAATAAACTGTTTTGATATTTTGCAGTAGTTGCACGACATATGATATAGAGTAGGTTGGCGTTTGTTTTTATATAGTGTCATAAATTGTCACACATATGTTCTGTGGTAGTTCTGATATTTCTTTGTTGCAAAATTGGATAGATGTAGTTATGTGTAGCTAATTTTCTTTTTAAAATTTGTTCGATATCTGTTTGTAATTAAGTAGTTTGTTTTGTTTAAACTAATCTGACACATCAGATTCTACTTATACACAAAACTGTCTGATCTCGAAATCTACCTATTTCTAGCGGACATCCTGCCGCTCGGGCTTTTTTTAAATTGAAATAGCTTGAATAATAGTACAGCATAATAATCTAGGACGTAAAGCTAAAGATTTTGGACGTATGCGGAGTTTGCAAATCGAGGCGCTAGCCGAGATTTGCACCCACGTTAAGTCCAAAATGGCTTACGTCCGTGCATCATATACTATTTTTTATTCGCCGCAAGCAAAATGTTTAAAAAAAACGTTTATTTTAAATTAAAATTATAAATTTGCATAAATTTTGAAATAAAAATATGTGGAACAAGTTACCTTTGACAAAATATTTGTTATTGTTCACGCATTATCGTGAATTGTTAAATAGTTTACCTGAAAAATCAAAATATTTTAAATTAGGATCAAAACAAAACCAATTAAAGATTTATAAAATTATGCAAAACATTACCAAAACAATCCTTTTGAAATGTCAACGAAACTTTCAATTTTGAATTGACGTGTTCGGTATATTTTGATCATTCATTCGATATTTTCAATTTTCACATTGAATTTATGTGTTCGTTATTCTATATTATTAATTCGATAGTTTCGAGATCGTTGGTAAACTTGACAGCTGTGATTTGTAGAGTTTTGGCTTTCTATAAAATGGACTGTTTTTGGTAGTTTTGCTCTCTTATTCTTCGAATCGATACCTGAATATCAAGACTGTGTTTTTATTGTGAAAAATAAAATTGTAAATCAATGTAACAAATAAATTAGTTAATTGTTAAAATAAAGTTAAATTAATTTGTAAATCGTACAATGGAAATACTTGGTGTTTTCAATTAAAATATCATCGTAGTATTGGATGATTAACAAAGGGTTGATGAAATCACGCTGTCTCTCCGCCATTGTTAAGCAACAAACAAAACCAAAAAGCTAAGTATTCTCTAATTGTTTCCGTGTCATCTTGTGATATATAAAAATTACTTGTTCCAGTTATCATTAATTATAAAGCAGTCATGATTTATCATAGAATTCGTCGATTACAACAATTTTAACAATTAAATGTTCCAGTCACTGTCAAATATAAATTGTTAAATATAAGCAAGATTCTTCGTTATGCAATTTGAGTGTTCCAGTCATCGTTAATGTGAACCAGTCTTGATGTATCATAAGTTTTAAAGGACATTTATTCTTCGTTTATAAAATGTTCAAATTCTTCGTTTACAATTAAATTGTTTACTTCATCATATTAGCAAGATTCATTGATTACAATAATTTAAGTACTCCAGTCATCGTTGATTATAAAGCAGTCGTGATTTATCATAGAATTCATCGATTACAACAATTTTAAGTATTCCAGTCATCGTTAAATATAAAACATCAAGCAGTCTTGATGTATCATAAGTTTTAAGGACATTCACTCTTCGTTATAAAATGTTCTAATTCTTCGTCTACAGTTAAATTGTTTTGCTTCACCAATATAAGCAAGATTCGTCGATTACAACAATTTAAGTGTTCCAGTCAACATTAAATATAAAGCAGTCTGCATTTATCATAAGTTTTAGAGACATTTACTCTTCGTTTACAAAATGGTTTAATTCTTCGTTTACAATCAAATTGTTTTGCTTCACCAACATAAGCAAGATTCTTCGTTTATGCAATTTGAGTGTTCCAGTCATCGTTGTTTATGAAGCAGTCTGGATGTATCATAATTTTTAAGGACATTTACTCTTCGTTTATAAAATGTTCTAATTCCTCGTCTACAATTAAATTGTTTACTTCATCATATTAGCAAGATTCATTGATTACAATAATTTAAGCACTCCAGTCATCGTTGATTATAAAGCAGTCGTGATTTATCATAGAATTCATCGATTACAACATTTTTAAGTATTCCAGTCATCGTTAAATATAAAACATCAAGCAGTCTTGATGTATCATAAGTTTTAACGACATTTACTCTTCGTTTATGAAATGTTCTGATTCTTCGTTTACTATTGAATCACTTGCTTCATCAAGATAAGCGGAAGTCATCGATTACAGCAATTTAAGTATTCCAGTCATCATTAATTGTGAAGCAGTTTTGATGTATTATTAGTTTAAGGGCATTTATTCTTCGGTTACAAAATGTTCTAATTCGTCGTTTACAATTGAATTGTTCAAATTAAATGTTCCAGTCATTGTCAAATATAAATTGTTAAATATAAGCAAATTTGCATCACGGTGTTGGAAGTTGATGTGCCAACCAACTCACATCAAAATATATCGTCAAGAAAAAAAATACAGTCCACCTCTCATCGACGCCGCATCATTTGGTCCTTCGAGCCGGATATATACGCAGCTCGTCTCAAAATAACTTCGGAAGAAATAAGACCAACCAACGTTTTTGGATAATTTAAGGTACCATTTAGTATAATTTATAAGTAACTTAATTATTTAAATTTTCGTCAAATATCATTAACATTATGCATTTCTCTAGCATTTATATTGTCATTGTTTATTAACACGACTTGCGTGATCATATAATCGTGACTTTTTCGGGACATTCACTACTACGGGGTGTACAATATCGCTCAGTCGATTGTTTAATTGTCTATGGTGGATGACTTGTCGGATTGTTCCATTCTATTGACATATTCCGTTCTGAACAATGTTCATCCGTTTTTCTCTTCGATATTAATTTTCCATAGGTTAACATGCCGGATTCCCCTGACGTAGACCTCTTGAAAAAACAACGTCGTACAAAATCTCGTCATACCTGAATGGAATTTGAATTCCAAAATAATTTTGTTGTCATCGTTAATATTTTTAAAAAAATCTTTATACATCTCGTCGTATTCTAATGGAATTTGAATTCCAAAATAAATTTCTTATTTTCATTAATATTTTAATTCAGTTCGTCGTACTTTAATGGAATTTGAGTTCCAAATAAATTTGTTGTCGTCGCTACTATGTTGCAAATCGTCATTCATTTTTCGTCGTGCCTTATTGGAATTCGATTGTTCGTTAATAATTGGAGTCATTATTCGTTTCGTCGTACTTAGTAGAATGTGATCTCCAGATATAATTGTTGTCTTCGTTAATATGTTCAAAATCGTTATTCGTTTTTCGTCGTACCTTGTTGGAATGCGATTTTCGTTAATAGTTGGAGTCACTATTCGTTTTCGTCGTACTTAGTAGAATGTGATTTCCAGATACAATTGTTGTCTTCGTTAATATTTTAGAAAACCGTTCTGTCGTATTTTTAAATCATTCGTCGTACCTGATTAGATTAATTGTTATTTTTAGGATTCTGTTATATTATGTATTATATTCATCGGATTCTAGTAGATTAAATAGCATATTCATCGGATGTTCCAATATTAAATTACCAATTTATTCATCGGATCATTTCAAAATCACCGTTTTTAGGTGTCGAGTAATTAATTATTTAATCCACATGGAAGTTTTGATATTGGTTTGTCCAACATTCGCTGGTATTTGGATGTGTTAGCTTCATTAATTTTTCGTCGTTCTCCTTGTTGCTATCATAATTCCAACAGATGTTCACTCTTGTCTCATTCTTCGTTGCCTTGGCAGAGTGTGCCTCACAGCCCACCTTCGTCGTATAGTCGTTGAGACAAAATCAAACAAATTTCTTCAATGTGAATTAGCTCTGACCTTGCTAATAGGCATACATGCCTCATTTGTAGTAATTGGTTATTCGTCATATCTTACTAGAATTCGTTTCTCAATTTAATGTTCATCAATAGTTGTAGTCATTATTCGTTTCGTCGTACTTAGTAGAATGTGATTTCCGAATAAAATTGTTGTTCGTTTATATTTTAGATATTTTTCTCGTACGTTTCGCCGTACCCTAACACCATTCATCGTATTTTATTAGTTTGATTGTTATATTTTTAGGAACCTGTTAAATTATTTTATACCCATTAAATTCTAGTAGATTAAATACTATTCATCGCATGTTACATTATTGAATTACCAACTCATTCATCAAATCCTGTCAAATTCATCGTTATTAGATGTGAAATAATTAGTTATTCAATTCACATCGGTCATCAGTTAACATGGAAGGTTTTATATTGGTTCGTCGAACATCCGCTGGTATCTGGATGTGTTAGCTTCATTAATGTTTCGCCGTTCTCCTTGTTGCTATCATAATTCCTACAGATGTTCGCTCTTGTCTCGTTCTTCGTTACCTTGGCAGAGTGTGTCTGACAGCCCACTTTCGTCATATAGTCGTTGAGACAAAATCAAACAATTTTTCCAATGTTAACCAATGTGTCCTTGCAAAATGGCTAACATGCCTCATTTGTATTTAGTAGTGTTCGTCATTAGAATTCGTTTTAATTCAATATTTGGTAGTTAATGGTTCGGGAGTATCTTAAGCCGTTATAGGTTTAATTATAATTTAATAAAATGTTTGTCTTCAGTAGGAATTAAAGTCATTAGTTATTTTCACGCGTCTTTCGTCTAGTTTATGTTACAAACCGAAAATGATTTCGTTTGAATTAGAATTTTATATTTTGTCATTTCCGTCTGCCAAATTGATAATTCAGGTTGTAGCACCGAGCTTTAATCGTTGACATTTAACTTTTGCAGGCCCCCTCTATTAGCTCAAGATGCGTGCTCAAATACAACTGACAAATGGTTCATATGCATGTTCGCGTATTTCGTCTCAAAGCAGTCCAGTTGGAAATCGGTATTAACTCATCAGCTGATCCTTTTAGAGCTTGGTTTCGTCGTATGTATGGTATCACGTAACGGATTGTGATGTTTTTAAAAATTCTGCTTCCACAACATTGCCAACTTCATTGAAGCTCGTAATCTTCAGCATATCCAACAAGCAGCATTCATGTGGTCTACTCTTCGTCACAGAGTGTGTCCGACAACCCAATTTCGTTGTACAATCGTTGTGTCATTTTAAATTGAGCCTATTGTCATTTCCATTAACCCAGCTGAATCCATTCTGAAACGCTCAGTAGCACGAATCAGCGTAATCTCACATCTTGATGTTGAAGATTTGCAGCAGTTTGTTGTATCAAGTAATTACAAACTAGTGGTGGTTTATATTTCACTAATTAATATTTGCAATCGTCCACGTAACTCAAGCAACAATGTTCTGCGACCAGTCTGTTCAGTCTGACAAGTCACTCACCTCGACTACAGTGATCCCTGAATATTCATACACTTAAAATTTACTTTAGTTGCTGTCCGTAACTGTTTTTAAGGGATTACGTAATTGCAACCATGTCGCAGCCTGGACCGTTTCATTTTGTTAAAGTAAATACTTTAAGGTCGCCAGTATGTTCACGCATTATCGTGAATTGTTAAATAGTTTACCTGAAAAATCAAAATATTTTAAATTAGGATCAAAACAAAACCAATTAAAGATTTATAAAATTATGCAAAACATTACCAAAACAATCCTTTTGAAATGTCAACGAAACTTTCAATTTTGAATTGACGTGTTCGGTATATTTTGATCATTCATTCGATATTTTCAATTTTCACATTGAATTTATGTGTTCGTTATTCTATATTATTAATTCGATAGTTTCGAGATCGTTGGTAAACTTGACAGCTGTGATTTGTAGAGTTTTGGCTTTCTATAAAATGGACTGTTTTTGGTAGTTTTGCTCTCTTATTCTTCGAATCGATACCTGAATATCAAGACTGTGTTTTTATTGTGAAAAATAAAATTGTAAATCAATGTAACAAATAAATTAGTTAATTGTTAAAATAAAGTTAAATTAATTTGTAAATCGTACAATGGAAATACTTGGTGTTTTCAATTAAAATATCATCGTAGTATTGGATGATTAACAAAGGGTTGATGAAATCACGCTGTCTCTCCGCCATTGTTAAGCAACAAACAAAACCAAAAAGCTAAGTATTCTCTAATTGTTTCCGTGTCATCTTGTGATATATAAAAATTACTTGTTCCAGTTATCATTAATTATAAAGCAGTCATGATTTATCATAGAATTCGTCGATTACAACAATTTTAACAATTAAATGTTCCAGTCACTGTCAAATATAAATTGTTAAATATAAGCAAGATTCTTCGTTATGCAATTTGAGTGTTCCAGTCATCGTTAATGTGAACCAGTCTTGATGTATCATAAGTTTTAAAGGACATTTATTCTTCGTTTATAAAATGTTCAAATTCTTCGTTTACAATTAAATTGTTTACTTCATCATATTAGCAAGATTCATTGATTACAATAATTTAAGTACTCCAGTCATCGTTGATTATAAAGCAGTCGTGATTTATCATAGAATTCATCGATTACAACAATTTTAAGTATTCCAGTCATCGTTAAATATAAAACATCAAGCAGTCTTGATGTATCATAAGTTTTAAGGACATTCACTCTTCGTTATAAAATGTTCTAATTCTTCGTCTACAGTTAAATTGTTTTGCTTCACCAATATAAGCAAGATTCGTCGATTACAACAATTTAAGTGTTCCAGTCAACATTAAATATAAAGCAGTCTGCATGTATCATAAGTTTTAAAGGACATTTATTCTTCGTTTATAAAATGTTCAAATTCTTCGTTTACAATTAAATTGTTTACTTCATCATATTAGCAAGATTCATTGATTACAATAATTTAAGTACTCCAGTCATCGTTGATTATAAAGCAGTCGTGATTTATCATAGAATTCATCGATTACAACAATTTTAAGTATTCCAGTCATCGTTAAATATAAAACATCAAGCAGTCTTGATGTATCATAAGTTTTAAGGACATTCACTCTTCGTTATAAAATGTTCTAATTCTTCGTCTACAGTTAAATTGTTTTGCTTCACCAATATAAGCAAGATTCGTCGATTACAACAATTTAAGTGTTCCAGTCAACATTAAATATAAAGCAGTCTGCATTTATCATAAGTTTTAGAGACATTTACTCTTCGTTTACAAAATGGTTTAATTCTTCGTTTACAATCAAATTGTTTTGCTTCACCAACATAAGCAAGATTCTTCGTTTATGCAATTTGAGTGTTCCAGTCATCGTTGTTTATGAAGCAGTCTGGATGTATCATAATTTTTAAGGACATTTACTCTTCGTTTATAAAATGTTCTAATTCCTCGTCTACAATTAAATTGTTTACTTCATCATATTAGCAAGATTCATTGATTACAATAATTTAAGCACTCCAGTCATCGTTGATTATAAAGCAGTCGTGATTTATCATAGAATTCATCGATTACAACATTTTTAAGTATTCCAGTCATCGTTAAATATAAAACATCAAGCAGTCTTGATGTATCATAAGTTTTAACGACATTTACTCTTCGTTTATGAAATGTTCTGATTCTTCGTTTACTATTGAATCACTTGCTTCATCAAGATAAGCGGAAGTCATCGATTACAGCAATTTAAGTATTCCAGTCATCATTAATTGTGAAGCAGTTTTGATGTATTATTAGTTTAAGGGCATTTATTCTTCGGTTACAAAATGTTCTAATTCGTCGTTTACAATTGAATTGTTCAAATTAAATGTTCCAGTCATTGTCAAATATAAATTGTTAAATATAAGCAAATTTGCATCACGGTGTTGGAAGTTGATGTGCCAACCAACTCACATCAAAATATATCGTCAAGAAAAAAAATACAGTCCACCTCTCATCGACGCCGCATCAGTTATCTTTTCCAAATTATTGTGTAACTATGACAACAATTGATAATAACTATTTTAATTGGATAATGAAATTTTGAATTTAAGGGTGCTTTGATAAAAATTTCTATTTTTTATAGAATTTAAACAAATACAAATGTTTTTTACTTTTTTGGACGTAGCTATGACAACAAAATATATGCTTAAAAAGTGACACTTTAAGGCCGCAAATCACAGTAATAAAGTAACACTTTAATACATAGGCATAGACAAATAATAATCGAATAAAATCATAAATAACAATTTTACTAAATTTTCTCTAATTTTTTGATAAAAAAGAACAAAATCTTTATCATAATTTAATTGCTTCCCAAAACAAAATGTAAACAAAAAATTTTCTTCACAAACTAAATATTTTAAATTTAATTCATTAGATTAATTTAAACAATAATCATCTGGAATCGCAATATCTCTGTTTATCACAAATAAATAAAAGAAGATAACGAACATAATATACAAAACAAAATATGAGATACTTCAAATCGTTTTTGTCCTTTTTCAATCAAATCAAATTTCAATCATAAAATAAAATATATAAAAATTTGTTTTGTTTTAAGTTTCCAAAAAAATAATTTGGTTACAAAAAAATTATTTTTGTATGCCTGTTTTACTCTTATAACACTAATTTTAAATTTTACAAATCATCTATTTGAGTACAGGTGTCACAAGTAAAATACAAAAACTATCCCAAAATTTTGTTCAGCTTCGATTGTCTTATATTATTATTTGTCTATGACATAGGCGAATAAAAAATTTATTTTTATAAACAAATTTTAGAAAAATTTTTTTAAAAAATTTTAATTTGGTTAAATAAATGATGGTTTACATTTGAAAATATTATGAATCAAATAAATCATTTTTCATTCAACAAAATTTTTTGTTTGATAAAAAGCATACTAAGGAAAATTTTTTTATTTGAAATAACTTGAATAAAATTTATTTTTATAAACAAATTTGAGAAGCTTACTATTTTAATTTTATGAATGAAATATGTTTTTTATAGAAATTTTAACTGAATTATTCCAAAACAGAATCGTATAAAACATTTGAATTAAAAGAAAAGATTGTCATTTAAAATTAAATTTGGTTGTGTTGAACCCTTTGTAAATTTCAAATTCTTTGTAAATTTTCTGTAGTATACCAAACAAAATCTGTAGTATCAAACAAAAATTTTGTTGAATGAAAAATGTTTTATTTAATTTATAATATTTTCAAATGTTTGAGAATGACCATTTATGGTTGAAACATATTACAAAATATTATTTAAAAAAAGTTGTTAATGCAAAAATTATTAAATTTATTTTAAATAAATTATTATAAAATGGCTTAATCAGATGGTACAAACTAAAGTCGGGCAATACAGCCGTTTTTTTCACCCACCCAATATTCCTTGACTTGAAATTCGGGTTGTTTTATGTTGATTGAAGGCAAATGACATGGACTGTTCCAGAACTGTAGAATTTAAAGATGCAAAATTTTTAGCTTAAACAGGAAATTCCAAAATAAAATAACCGATATTATGTCGGACATTGAAACAGCCATTAAGGATCATATACCATTCAATTTAGCTAGTTGAAAACTATGTGAAAAGGCAAACAAACTTGAAAATATAGTCATATTGATTCCTTATACTGAATTCCACACCATGCAGACAACGATAAGGCTAACCAACTAGCTAAGAAAGGTTCAGTCTTATGTTTCGTTCGCACAGATTTATTTTGTAAAACTGGATTTAACGATACATATACAAAAATCAGAGATAAAATTACGAGTGTTACAGCATCGATAGAAGATAGCATTGAAAGAGTTGCTGTAATAAGAAAACTGCCATGTATTAAGCAGTTTAGGAACAATTTGAAGTTATTTTACGGACGTTACTATTCGGTTAAATTATATTTATCTATCTTTTTCGCAATGCCTCAATAATTTCAAATTTTGCATTTGCTAACTGTCTAGGCATTTCACTGTCTAAAGTGTTCTAATTCCTTTTATTAGGTTGCTATACATATAGAAGGCAAAGTGCTTAGCGAATTGTAGAAATAATCAGAAGTAAATCAACCTTATGCTCAGAAAGTTTTCCAATTTTGATGAAGCCATGCTGTTTTCACGCATTCTGTTAGGCCCATTTCCCAATTGTTGATGCAATATATAATCAAAATGTAATATTTTCTTTCATCTTATTTTGAGCAGTTGAAGTGTAGACTGATCAGTTTTTTGACAAACTTGAGTTTAATAAAATATTGATAAATGCTATCGATAAAAAGGAAATCGATAAAAGCTAGATTAAATTTGATGCATCTATTAGTCAGACAAGTTTGGTTGTAGAGTGTATTATATTATATGATGAATTACCAGCTATCTCATATGATGTTACCAGATATCAATTAAAAATGAATTTCAAAAATTTGCCTTAGAGCCCAAAAGTATTAGGATAATTTTAATAAAATTTTACACTACAAGACAAATTTATCCAATGAAAATAGTCATGCTTGATCAAAATTTCTTCCGAATAAGATTGTTTTAAGTGAAAAATTTTGAATAAAATAAATTATTTTATATAATTGCACATTTTGTAATTTATGTAGCAGTAAATGTCCTATTTGAACTGATCCGACCGGTTCTAGTGACGGCTGTCTTCTCTGGCCTGAATAGTTTGAGGCAATACATTCTTGATCAGGCTGTTGGTAGGGACCGGTGGTAGGGAAAGTCATATCCTGTCCACAACTGCGCCCCAACGTAATGCTAGCCAGATATATTATCTCTTCAGTCTTTTCTCTCTTAAAATTATCTTTATTCTGTATCTTGAATCAAAAATTATTAAACTTCCAATATATGAAAATTATTAATACAATATTTTATTCATTTTCCAAACTTAAGTTTATTTACATCATTTTTTTTAGTATACATTAACCAAAACATGATTGACCACAGTAAACAAAAAAATATATTAATTTGTTAAAACAGCAAAATTTTATAAAATAAATATATGTATAATCTTCTTAACAATTCTGAAATCGAATGATATGTTTTTTCTTCTTACAAAAGATTTAAAGAATCTTCTTACATTAAGGCCATTAACAGAAATAAAAACTCATACAAATATTAAAAGTTAGCGTCGTATGTGCAAAATATAAAAGTAATATGTAAAAATAAAAATAGTTAATTAAAATTAATATTTCTTGTCTGTTGTTTATTTAAGAAGAATTAAAATAAACAAAGGTAAATTTAAAGTAACAAGTCAGCATCATTTGTTGATTTGTATTAAGATTGGGCGTATAGTTTTTTTTTCAAAAAGGAATTGCATACCAGCACTAGCTTTTTGATGAGTTGAATTATAAAATATGTATAATAAGTGAATTAAAGTGGTTCACACTACACAAGTATGTACAAATCGGCATCATCACAATAATCAATTTCAAGTTATTTCTTGAGTTTTCTAAAGGAATAAAATTAAATTAAAGTTTATAAAAAGATAGTTCATTCCAATAATACGATAAAATCGAAACCTAATAGTACTTTAATCAATCAGTGTGTAATGAAATAGTTTATTCTCAAGCAAAAGTTAAAAAATTTGAGCCAGGCACGAGCGAAAATTTTAAATTTGCGAGAGAATAAAATTCATTACACACGAATAGATTATATTACTTTATTCTCTGACAAAGAATTGTGTATTATATAAAATAAAAACATTTTCTTCAATCAAAACTTTATTGTTTTAATTGATAAATCAAATTTCTGATAAAAAAACCCTGATGATAAAAATAACCCCGTCTCATACAATCAACCCAATTCAACTAAACGAAATAAGAGAATTTAACTTAAAATTTGATTTTGAAACAAAACGTATCAAAGTCATTGTGATTATAATTTGAAAATAATTTTAATAAAATCAAAAGAATTTGATCAATTGGAATCATACCAATTGAATAATGATAATTTTTTAATTTTTTATATGAAAATTTTCGGATAGGATAATTTTTTTATATGCAAATAGGTTAAGTTCATTAGGCTATAGGTTAGAAAACAATACAATAATACATACTATTATTATGGAAAAAACATACAAATAAAGCTGATATTAATAAATGAAAGAGAATAAAAGAATTTTAATTCATTTAAAATATGTCAATATTCTTTCATTTTTTATTTCATGTACGTTTATTGAGAACTATTTATGCTTATGGTGGAAAACATTTTTAAGATAATAAAAAACCTGGCAGGTACTTAATCAAAAATAAAGGAAAGCAACGGCTTTTACGATCATCAAACGTCGTACAAAAAACAACTTGTAAATGGTAATGCTATTGAATGTGCAAAAGTGAAATCTACAATACAAAAACAAAACGTTATAAAATGTCATTTAACTCCTACTTACGTAATTAAAAAAACGAAACAGAAAACTCTAAAAGATTCATATTTGGAAAAGCCAGTATGAAATGCATTCCATAAATAAAATGTTAAACACACATGAAATGTTTATAATAAAAATGCGTGGACTGAATAACAACGACTAAATGACAGTTTGATATCGTGTAAAATTCAAAAGGAATTTTATTGAAAATCTGTGAAAGAAGGATTGTGATTGACAAAGAAAATGAAAATTTTATTTTATACAGTTGCTATACCATATCTCATTTAATTTTTTGTAAATTTTGTATACATATAAGTATTAAAATTTAAAAATATGTAAATATGTAAATGTAGCTCATTGAATGTTAAATAATTCCACGAGATATGAATATAAGGTCCAATTGTACTATTTAAATTACCATATACTTTCACTGCATAATCAATTGTTGCATAACATTCCTTTTTAAATAAAAGACAAATGTACTATTTCCTGGAAGACAACTTGAAGCTTCCTTCGATGTTGAAAACAGATGCGAGAATTAGCTTTATTATCCAATGTTTAGTTAATATAATTACACAGCATGAGCAAATATATATGTATATGTATTGCCATTTTTCATTTGGATGCGTAAAGAGAATTTGTAATTTACAGCTTATTTGTTTTTCAATGTATGATTGGATTCTTATTGTTCGTGCACTATTAACATCTAGTTTTGAAAATTCAAATCCTTCTTCACTTTCAACACACTAATTTTTATATTTCCCATTATAACATGGGTAATTCTTTTATAAACCGAACAGATTTGGACAAAATCTGACCGACCCATTTTTGATTTGGCTGAAATTTTTTTTAGGGGTTTTCTATCGAAAAAAAAGATATACGTGTTCGAGGATTTTTTTTTTTTTTTGGAAAATAGAGCTGTTCTAAATTTCGAGAATTTCGTGATTTTCGGCTTGAAGACTTATTTTCAAAAATTCATAACTTCGGTTTTATAGAAGATAAAAGGTTTTTCTTTTCTTTATTTGAAAGTTAAAAAATGGAATTTTTTAAAAATAAATATTTTCAACTAAAGTTATTAACAAATTCCTATTGTTATAAACAAATAAAACGTTAAAATTAAATTTTAACCATTGCCCCACCCATGAAATTAGTTTTTAATATTATCATCGTGTTCTTCGTTCAATTTTCTATAAAAAAAGTATTTTTTTTTAATGGAGAAATGATATTTACTGTTAGAAATAAATTAATTTATCGAGCGCGGGACGACAAAAAATTCCATATATGGGTCATTCTTTTACATACCGAACAAAATAGGACAAAATGTGACTAAGACATTTTTGATTCAGCTGAAAATTTTTTTGAGGGTTCTATATAAACATTACGATATACGTGTTTTCGGATTTTTTGTTTTTTTTGTTATTTAGGGGAAATAGAGCGGTTCTAAATTCCGAAAATTTTGTGATTTTTGGCTTGAAGACTTGTTTTCAAAGATTTATAACTTCGGTTCTGGTAAAGATAGACACTTTTTGTTTGTTTTATTTTAAAGAATAAAGATGCAATTTAAAAAAAAAATTATTCATTATAAAAATTATTAACAAATACTTATTGTTATAAACAAATAAAATTTTAAAATCAGTTTTTAGTAATTATATAAAAAAAATAAAGAGTGTTTAATGTAATCATCGTGTTCTACGTTCAATTTTCAATAAGAAACGTATATTTAATTAGTAGAGAAATGAGTTTTATTGTTAGAAATGAACTAATTTATCGAGCGCGATACGATAACAAATTTTATAAATTTTTGTCGTCCGGCGCTGGAAAAATTAACTTATTTGTAACAGTAAAACTCATTTTTTCATTAATTAAATATACGTTTCTTATTGAAAATTGAACGTAGAACACGATGATTACACTAAACACTCTTTATTTTTTTTATATAATTACTAAAAACTGATTTTAAAATTTTATTTGTTTATAACAATAGGTATTTGTTAATAATTTTTATAATGAATAATTTTTTTTTTAAATTGCATCTCTATTCTTTAAAATAAAACAAACAAAAAGTGTCTACCTCTACCAGAACCGAAGTTATAAATCTTTGAAAACAAGTCTTCAAGCCAAAAATCACAAAATTTTCGGAATTTAGAACCGCTCTATTTCCCCTAAAAAACAAAATTAAAAAAAAAATCCGAAAACACGTATATCGTAATGTTTATATAGAACCCTCAAAAAAATTT